>CM039120.1:4789284-4939070 GCA_022036555.1 Microstegium vimineum | reverse complement strand
AGAAGTGCAGAGCAAACGATGCGGCGCTCGCTGGGAATGCATGCGAAGCTGCCAGCTAGCTTCCCTTCAAAATACCAAATGAGGCGAAAAGGTCTCCAAAGAGATTTTCTTCAGGCGAGAAGACGAGGCATTTTTTTTTTTGAAGTGTCACACTGAATTTTTTTTTTATCCTTTCCCTAGCCGCAAATCAGGCTAGACTTATCCAAACGAAAAAAGGGCTCCCTGATATCCAAGCCCATGCAATAGCGCAGCGCTAGGGGCCTAGTGCTGACAAGAGGACCGCATTACGCACACAAAACAAAAAAACCGGACGGATTACACGTGCTGTTGGTATTTAAAGGCGGCCCACTGAAATATGTAAGGCCTTCTAATTTCTAAGCCCAGCCGAACGAACCGCCATGAGTTCATTGACCCGACAGGTGAAAATTGAGGAAGCACCACAAATTCCCTGTCTGGTTGCTCGGTATTGTCCTCATCGTCCTCATACTCGTACGGTCTATCTCGGCCTAAATACTTATACGTACAATTCGTTATGTAAAGTTTTTTTTTAATTCTATAAGTTTGGGTGTGTGTGGTCACACATAGGAGTAGGCCGGAATGTTAATTCCATTATTAAAAAAATGAGTTCCTTTATTAAAAAAATAGTAAAATAGTGCCGGTGAAAAGGACCTCGTCGCTGTGACTGGGTGACCCCCGGGTCTGCTACCGCGAGCCGTGACGATTGAATTGTTGAATATAAAAGCCTCCGCACATGCAATGCACTCGGCACTCGCGTCAGGTACTGTGAGACGAGCCCGAACGCCAACGATGGATGGCAGGTCCGTCGCTGTCACCACACAACGATCGGTACCAAGCCGCCACTTCGCGCCCGAACTTGCTGTCCTTCTGCTCCTGTCACAGTCGTCCTAGCAACTGCAGCGCGGCACGAGCATCACTGGCTGGTCGCTTTGACGGACCCAAATGAAACTCCTCAGCTGCGGCCTGCGGGCATGGAGTGCTGTGCAAGATCTCCCTGTCGCCATCGACGCCGACAGCGACACGGCGTGACGAATTGGCCTGCGTCATCGCTCGACCACGCGAATCAAATGCCCCTATAAAAGCAGCAGCACCACTCGTGCTGTCGTGCAGGTGCAGCAGCACTTGCCCGAACCAGCGCGACCAAGACCCCGAGAGAGACCAACCCACCCAGCCAAGCAGCTAGACTGATCGATCCACAGAAAGCCGAGGCGCACACAGCCACACACCGCGAGCAAGAAATGGGCGCCTGCGTCTCGTTCTCGGGCTCGCCGCCGGCAGAGGCGGCGTCCCACTCGCAGCGAGCCGCGGCGGCGGACACGGCCACGGCCACGGCCAAGGTTGTGAACCTGGACGGCTCCATGGCGCAGCTCGCGGCGCCGGCCACGGCGCGCGAGGCGCTGGCTCTGGCTCTGGCGCCAGCACCAGGCGACGGCGAGCGCCACCGCGTCTCGTCGCCGCCGCAGCGGCCCTTTCTAATCCTCTGCAGCTCCGACGAGCTGGGCTTCGACGCGCCCCCGCGCGCGCTGCCCGCGGGCGAGGCGCTCCAGCCGGGGCAGCTCTACTTCGTGCTGCCGGCCTCCGCGCTGCGCCGCCCGCTGGCCGCCAAGGACATGGCCGCGCTCGCCGTCAGGGCCGCCACGGCGCTCGCCGCCGCCGGTGGTTTGTCGCCGCGGCGCGACAAACAGTCCGGCGGGACGACGCCGGGCAAGCGGCTGCGGCGGCTGCGGCAGTCGACGGAGCGAGTGGCTCCGCTTCTGGTCGCCGCCGCCGTGAGCAAAGAGGGCTCGCCTGATGGTGGTGCTCGGGAGAAGGACGACGTCCGGGGTGGGTACGCGGCGCGTCCGGCGGTCCAAGACGGTGAACGCACGGTGGGGAAGGCGAGGCCGAGGAAGGGAGCTGCTGGTTACAGAACCGGCGGCGGCGGTTCTCGCCACCGTGCCACCGTGCAGAGGCTAAGCGCTATCGCGGAAGACGGCGAGTGATCCTTCCGTGTATCATATCGGCGCAGCTGTTTTTAGAACTCCTTGCTGGCTGCATTGCATTGCATGGTCGTCGGTGCCACAGCCACAGCCACAGCCGATGGATCAAATTTCAGAAATTTTGATCACGGGCCGGGCCAGGCGATGTCGATCTCGCCGCTCCTCCGTTTCAAGATAGCAAGAGAAGCCAACATGAACGTCGATGTATATAGTGCGTACGACGACAGAGTACTGGCTACACTCCCATTATATTCTTTCGTGTGTATCATGATAATTTGGGTTATGGAGACCCACGGATCAACAACGTCATAATTACAAATTTACAATGCACCTCGTTGGTGTAGTGCAAGGCACATCTCGCCATTATATTCAGTCGTCACTTGAATTCGTCCATGTTGCTGTTGCACTCGTGCTCCCGGCCGGCCGTTAGGTGGATACTACCGTACGCATTGAGCATGCGTGAATGATAAGAGATCCCGCAATATGGCTGACCATTCCACCTTGAAGGCAAGCCTTCAAGACTTGCCTTCGGATGCCAATCAAGTTATTAAGCAATAGCTTCGGTGGTTAGTGGGATTAGATTTATAGAAAAATATTAGCAATATTTGTATCTCTGAATAAATTTATTGTGAAAATAAATTTAGCGATACATCTAATGAAATTAATTATGTATAATAAATATTAATATTTTTTAAAAAATAAATAGCCAAAGTTATTTTCGAAAAACGAGAACAAGAGTTTGAAAGGCGGAAGGGAGTAGGGATCAAGCCCCAAGTTTGAAACGATGTGTCTCACTGTGCACCTGTTTCTTCCGGTGATAGGTGTCAACGACTTTATCAATCTCTCGATTTCCAGATATTGTCTTCCATAGATATCTGTAGGGATTTAGTACACATGTGTGTATTCAAATAGTTAAGCCTTATTTAGATGCACATGTATCTATTCCAAACCATATGTGTTGAAGTGAATTAGAGTGAAACTTAGTGTAAATCCACTCTAATTCATCCTAACACATGTGGGTTATATGGACATTCAAACAAGCCTTTAAATGTGCATGCTCGTGGGTAACAACATCCAATTTTTATAGGGGTAACCCTATAAATATAGACCCGGTCGTAGGTGAAAGAACATATTGATATCTAAAGTCAGACTTCAATTTTCCTAGTAATTGCTTGTGTGACGTACATGAAATTGTCTACAAATAAGTAATAGTTCAAATATGGTATAATAGATCAATTGGTGAAGAAAATATTTTCAAAGATAGTTCTCTTAAAACCTCCACCGTACCTTTCACCTATCGGTTTTTAAAGTGATACTAGTGGAAATGCTTTATTTTTATTGGCCTTTTCACACGAGTGGATGAAACCACCTCTAATAAAAGACCAAATTCTAATGGTCTATGTACTAGTGTTTAGAGGAACTTTAGCGAAAGGAATTTACTGTAGTAGGTATCTTCCAAGGACATTAAAAACAGGTAAATTATTCTTCAACATGACATAGTCTTTAAGCTAAGACATGTTTTACTAAGTGTAACGACACCAATTTGTTTTTTTTTTTTGAGTGAAACGACATAGACGAAAAGCCCCTTATTAACCACATTACAATCAAGATTGATGAAGAAGGGCAATAGCACGACAGGGTGAAGCTTGAATGCAATTACAAATCATATCGCTTGACTTTTAAGTCGGCTTAAATCCAACCAGAACAGAGCAGTGTATAATCCTGTCGGAACCGTGCATATTCCTGTCAAACGAACAGACCGATAGAACATGAAGATTGAGATGTTTACATGTGGAACATTTGACGCCACACTGTAAGATTCAAATATAGGAGGTGCGAGGCTCGGTAACTCCATGTCATGGTAGAGTCCTTGCAGGCGACGAGCAGTTGAAGACTGAGCTATTCCGCACAAAACACCACACCATTGCAATGTTTAGAACTCCCAACTGTAGAGGAGTAAGAAGGTCGTCGCAGCTGTTGCCGCTATTGAATCCAAAATCGTGGAGTTCCATAGCTCGCAAACTGGGGCAATTTACCCATCGCCACTTCAACATGATTCTAGAAGAAGATCGTAAAGGGGACAGCCAAAAATGATATGATCCACATATTCCTTCCCTATTCCACAGAGCTTGCAACACGCATCATCCACGTTCGTTTTCGTCTTGATGTACGCCTCTGCTCTGAATTCTATTTTGCACCAGTAGCCACCCAAAGAACCTCACGTGTGTGTGTGGGGTGGGTTGGTGGGGGTGGGGGGGGGGGGGGGGGGGGGGATAGGAGTGGATTTTCTATCACGAACCTAGCCTATTCATCTACAGTACTTTTTCCCCCGTCCCAAAATATCTGTCACTTTCGTTTCTTAAAAAATAACTTTGATAAAATATATATTAAAATATATTAACATGTACCGTAAGTAATTAGCATCATTAGAAAGATTTTTAAATCTAGTTTTTTAATAAATTTATTTGGAGATACAAATGTTGACCGTATTTTCTTTTTTTAGATAAAGGATATTAAATACCCGGCTTCATCTATCATTCGATAGAATCAGGCCAATTATTACAAAGCTTTTGTAAGTTGCACCAACTAGAACTGCAAACACCAGCTTGCAGCTAGGCAGCAAGACAAACCGAACGAAAAGAAGACTTAAACTAAACATGACCAATATAACTCGAGCACAACCACCCATTGGAACTAAAAAAATTGCAACGCTAACGTCTCTAGGTGTCTTCTAGCTTGGATCAACTTTTCCCACTGGTCATCATGCCTTTGAAGACTTGCCCAGTGACGAAGCCAATGTGTTCCTCTGAACAGGACCTGCAAGAAAGATTTTGATCTACATTTATTAAAAATCACTTCGTTTCTGGTTATCCAAATTGTCCAACATAATTTAGGATAGAGGGAGTACATAATAGGCCATCCCATACAATATTTTCAACGTCCTGAAGTTAATACAATGCAACAAGTCAACATACATTTTCTTTGTCTCATCTTCTGTCATAGCAACTAGGAAGACAATAGTTAGAGCCAGCAGTTGGTTGCAAAGTTTCTTGTAGCCCTTATCTTAGCTCACTTATATAGTAGTTAGCTATTCACTGTTAATACATGTCTCACTTATCTCTCATATATATATATTTTTTGGTTCATATCAAGGAAAAAAATGGTCCGCTATTTTTGTCGCTATAGCCCAAAATAACTTGAAAAAAATTGTGCCGTTATTTGCGTTTATGCACAATTTTGCCGCTAAAGTCCGCTAATTATACGGTTTATAAAACGCCAAACACCTTGGTCTTAGCTCACTATTTAAAACATTGGTTCATATGGATAAACTATGAGTTTGCAAACTTTTTTTTTTCTATTCCTCCTCTTCTCTCTTTTCCAGCATTCAACCATCTTATAATATTTGTTATTACTTGCTGTCAGAGGACGAAGTCGGAAACCGTTAATGTGTTTGTAGTAATTGTCGGGTTTATCCCATCCGGTAGTCTGCGAGCACGCGCGGAGCTCGCAAACTCGCAATCTCGTGACGCTAGCCGTGACGATCCGAAGCCACCTTGTTGTCACCCACCACCGCACCGCACACCTTTCAGGCTTTCACTTTCAGACAGTCAGCGAGCTCCTTCCATTCACCTGCTGCCAGTTCGTCCTTTTCCCGCGGCCGTACTGTTCTGCAGTTCTGCTTGCAGTGCTCCTATCCGTCCTCTGCACTCGCTCGCGCGTTGACTCGGACAGGTGACGAGCTCACCACCTACGTCATCGCATCGCCTGAGCACGAGCAGATGTCCATGTCGTGCCTTGCGCTCCCGGATCCCTCTCCCTCTATAAAAGTGGCAGCGACGACTGCACTCGCCCGTATCCGCTTCGCCTCTGCTCTCCATCACGATTCACGAAATCACCATACATCCCCTCCGTCTCCGACACACAGAAACAACAGAGATCGCAATAGAAGAAGAAGAAGACCCATCATCAATGGGTTCGTGCGTCTCCCGCTCTGGTGCCGCCGCGACGATGCCAACGGCGGCGGACTCCGAGTCCGTGTCCGTGCACGCGCTCACGGCCAAGGTCGTAGACCTCGACGGCTCCATGGCGCAGTTCGCGGCGCCCGTCACGGCGCACGATGCCCTGGCCGCCATCGCCGGAGCAGCGCCGCCGTCGTCGTCGCGCTTCCTCTGCTGCTCCGACGCGCTGGACTTCGACGCACCCATCGTCGCGCTGGCCGCGCACGACGCGCTCCGTCCGGGACAGCTCTACTTCGCCCTGCCAGTGTCCATGCTCGGCCGGCCGCTGTCCGCCCAGGACATGGCCGCGCTCGCCGTCAAGGCCTGCGCGGCTCTGGGTACGGCGCCGGTCGTCCCCGCCGCCGGCAGCGCGCCGTCGTCGTCGTCGTCGATGGACAGAAGCCAGGGCGCCGGTGCGGCCATCACCAGCAGGCAGCAGCGGTGGCAGGCCACGGGACGACGAGTCGCGCCGGTCGTCGTCGTTGCGAGCGCGGAGGCGCACGGCGAATGGAAGAGTCACCCGTGCGCGGCCGCGGCGGGTACAACAAGGACGCGCGCGAGGCGGAGGCGAGGAACGGGGTTGGGTTCAAGGGTGTTGCCCGTGATCTTGCTGCACCCGTGCAGAGGCTAAGCGTGATCGTGGAAGCAGCTAGCGAGTGATGATCCATTGATCAGTAATAGCTGGCAGTTTAGATAGTTTATTACTTGCTCACCTATTCCATTTGAGAGGAGATCGGTGTATTGTGTACAGCATGTTTTCAGTGAAGTTTTGGTCTTTTAGTGCGTACAGTATGTGGCTCCAGTCATATTTAGAACTCTGACAGTAATAGGCAAAATTTTGTGATCGATCGACGAATACAAGCTATCAAAATCAATGCAGATTTGCATTGTTTTAGAGAATTGCGACCGAATGTTCGGTTGTTTTACCGCTCCCCAACAACAGTTTTTTCTTGCCACTTGACCGCCTTGGACCGGTCAAGGGGAGCAGGGGCTCCGCCGCGCGGGCGTGGCCACTGGGGTGGGAAAAGTAGAGAGGTGCCATCGTGCTAGGGGCATTGCTGCGCCGGGGCGAGGAAGAAGCTAGAACCCGTGCTCCTCCGGACCGTCAGGCAGGCCTGTGCGGCTCATCATGGAAGTGAAGGGAAGGGATAAGGTTGGGGAGAGTGGGTTCTACTGCAATTTGTAAATGATTTATATCTTTTCTGATATTTATGATCAATTTGACATATGTTTCTCTGATGTATGCAATTCATAGAAATGATTTTAATTTTTTTTCTAAAATTTTGACATATATTCCTTTGAGATCTGCAATCCAAATAAGTAGAAGTTTTGTTATCATCAAATTACGTCACTCTGTCCAATAAATCACACTGGAAAAATAATTGTAAATACAGCTAAAAGATAGTCTACAAATACATGAGAAAAAAACCAGTTGTTAGGAGCTTCCAAAATATTCAGTTGCGAGGAGCCATGTAGACAGATCTTTGTTTTATGCTATATATGCGCCTTCCTGTTGTTGCTATAACATTCTTCTAGAGGAGCCTATTGTTGCTAACTTGTCGTGAGTATTCCTTCGTATCAATTTGTAAGATATTCTAAGAATATTGAAGAGTCAAAGTATATTAAGTTTGACCAAAGTTATATAAAAAATTATAAAAATTTATGATATTAAAGAGCATAAATATAACTGATGAAGAATCTAATGGTAGTTAGTTGAAATCATAAATATTATTATATAAGTTTGATAAGCTTAAGATGCTTTGACTCTCAAGTTTTTTAAAATGTCAATAATTTAGAATAGAGAGAGTATATGCCGAGGGCATTTGGGCCGACAATAACAGGGTCCAAGACAACTGAGCCTACACTTTCTAGTAAATTGCTGGGCCGGACCATCACCCGTTCGGCCGTTTGTGTGAGTCGAGGACATTTCGGCGTCTCTCACACACGGACTCACCGCCTTTGGGCGTTGGGTGTGCATGTGCTCGTAGCTCGAATATGCTGTATACGGCTTTTTTTTTAGACAAAAAAAAAACCATTGGCCCCGCTTTGTAGAAAGCACAGTATATATGTTTGCTGGACAAACCAGCTTATACAAGGATAAGGTTCCAAAGTGCCCAAGGCACTCCCTCTAACTCTAAGATCACACAAACCATCTAAACGCGAACAAAGTGTGAGCAAACATTAGCGCGAGCATAAGCTTTTGAAACAGAAAAAAAAAAAACTATACGTTCCTATGTTTTTCTATAAAAAAAACTGAATCCTATAAAATTTCTACGTTTCAAAGAAAGTTTTACCGGAATTATACTCCACAAAATTTTCGAGTACAATTCCTATAAAATTACTGTATTCCAAAAGAGGCCTTACAAAAATTATACTCCCACGACCACAAAAGCACATCATGATACGGTAAATGGACTTTCGTTAAAAGACACCAATGCAGAGTAGATTCGCAACGTTTTCAGCGCTAGCTTTCGCGACAGGTGTAAACTTGTTTCGAGAAGTACGTGCAAGATTCCTTGCTTTCATCAGCATTCACCAGCCGTCCAGCCGTGCATTGGCATATAGCATATCCACGCGACGGCCGAGAAAAAAGCTCAGCCTGCGCCGCGTTGATCGGCCGTGTAAAGCAGTAAAGATGTGCGACGTATTCACGTGCTCTGTTCTGACCATCTGTTCAAATGTCTGCTTCTTTTAACCTTTGCCCAACGATCGATCGAGACGCCATATCGACTTCTGAATACTGCGCAAGTTCATGCATGCATGCATGCCTGCCTGCGCGTAGGATCGTTTCAGGCAACCAGGAACGTCCCGAGTCCTGACGCCCGAATTCGAACGATCCGCAGACGCCGAGATCGATCGCCATTGTTTGCTTGGATGCAGCTACACTGAACGCTAGCTGACGCGATCGTTTCAGGTGGCTGTAGAATACGTAGATGATACTGGACCGAGAGTACGAAATTACTAGCTTTTTGTGTAGAGGCAGTTGCAATCCCTTAATTAAAATTAAATGCATTGGCGTCTATAGCTTGTTGTGGGGTTGGGTGGCGTCAATGGATGGCGAGATGATCCATATCTGTTCAAGTCAACTGGTATTTGTTGATTGCATCGTAATCGTAGGTTAGGTGAAACGTGCATATAGTAGAGACTGCTATCGACCATATATACCATCATCAATCCATCATATTTATACCGAAGAACCTAGTCATATATTTTGGATTTTTGCTGGCTCAACAGTCGAACCAGATGACTTGCAGTGTAGTCGACACTTTGAACAGTTAGCCCAACGAACATCATCTTCCTCCATCATCGTATTAGTTCATCAGATCAATATAATAGTACTAGTCCACATCGATCGACGTGGTTGGAGGCATGGACGATGGAAAGATGTCGTCTTTAGAAACAAAACTGGTGGGTTAGTTGTGTCCTTATTGACCTGTCTGTCTGTCAGTCGTGTTCTTCTTTGGCAGTGAGAGAGAGAGAGAGCAGATAGTAGCTACTGTACGAACCATGGCCACCGGAGCACGTAGCAATGTCGCCTTGGCCTGTTGCAAATCAGGCTTCTTAATCACGTCGTATACCTTCTCCTTTGGCGCAGTACGCCTACTGTCCTACTCCTACGTAGTACTGCTGATAGTATAAGTCCTACCGATCGCAACGGTCGATTACAACAGTTTACCGTCCGTCACTGGACGGGGACCAAACAAAGGGTCGATCTACTCACAATTATTTTAATTTGGTCCACGACGATCGACAATTGTCCTATTTTCCTAGCTTCCTAACCGGCCGGAGACAGGACCATTTGCTGCATATATTAATGACCACACTTTTCAGACGATTGGAAATGGAAGAATCAGTAACTACATACAGTAGGAAATGCCAAGTCAGCCACACTGAGATAAAATTGACAAACAAATCGATCGATAGTAATCTTAGGGCAGGTATAACCCAATCACCCACACTGAGATCGCTTTGCATGGATGCCAAGTGCTGTGAGATACTCCAGTATCATACTGTATGACTACATGAGACGGTGAGTTTTCCAAGCAATATATGCACAACAATCCGTCGACGCCTAGCTGTAGGAAAGGACGGATCAACGACGGCGCGCAGGAGTGATTGCAAAATAAAGGACGGATCAACTGGTCCGGTGGTCCCGCGATCCTTTCGGTGTCGGGACCTGAATGATGGCGCGTAGTAGCACTAGAAGAGCGAAGCAGCGGGCAGACGCTGGTTCCCCGCTTTTGTTGGGTTCCTTGGATCCGATCACCGGAATCCAACCGTCCGCTGCCTAGCGCAGGCACAATGAATGGCCGGATTGGGGTGATCTCCGACGTCCGATCCCGATGCCGCCGGCACGTGGATCGCCTCGCCACCGACACACGGCCACATGGGCAGGGACGTCAGTCGTCACTGGTCCGGTGGACCCGCGCCGTCTCCAGGAGGAGCCACACGTGTAGGTACGTACGTCCCGCAAAACGCTGGCGCGCGGCCGACGCCGATCACGATCACGTGGCTTCTTTAACCATCCGTACCAGTCGCAGGCACTGAGCCAAAGGCTGCATTGCCATTGCCATGCAGACGCCGCAGGGCCAGCCAGGTCCATCCCGCAGCACAGGTAACGCAGCGGCAGGTAGGTGGGCCACAAACCCTCCCCACCTCGACGCCGACGTGGGTTGCCCTGCCCACGCCGACGTCGCTGGCCCCGTCCACAGACGCGTGCATGCGGGGGATGAAACGAGACGGGAGAGGCTCGGCCGGGTGGCACCCCGGTCCCGGTTGCCCGTCTGGCCGTCTCGCGCGCGCACCACACCGCTACGCGCGTCGGCAGACGGACACGGGGGGCGGTGCACGCGAGCGCGCCAGGGCCCGACCCCGATCTGGGCGCTGTGGGTGGGCACTGGCCAGGCAGGCATTTGTTTATCCGATCGTCGGGGGATGCGGGATGCCGTTGCCTATTGCCTCCGCGGGCACTTCCACCCCCGTCTGATCTCGGATCTCGGATCTCGGCCCCGTCGTCCTTGTCACTCCGATCTTCGGCCGCAAACCGATCCGTTCACCATCATTATTAAAATCAACGATGATGAGTGAGTGATGATGTCCTGCCTGCCATAGTACACAATAATCTGATGCGTTGCGAGTTGCCGGGAACGCGTGCGACACACATTGGTGGTGGGAGTGGGACACCGCGCGCTTGTTTATGAGGAGGGAAGGCACAGCGCAGACTCGCACGCCGCTGTTTGTCCGCTTTTGCCTTGGCCAAGTGCACGGGCGCATGCCGGATCTGATCTCCGGGCTTGGAGCTTCTCCGGCCGGCCTTGGGTCGTCTCGTCGTCGTCGTGGTAGTAGACAACAGTGACCCGGTGCTACTACTGCTACACCTACACCGGCGGGTGATGAAGAAATCGCTCGCTCCTTGCCCGGGTTTTTGGTTTTCTGCATTATTGCCACAGGCCTGCAGCTTCAGGACAAGGAGCCGAGGAGATGAGATGTTGCATCAGACCAGAGTTATTCAGAGGCCCAACTCTTCTGTTTTTTTTTGTGTGAACAGGAGGGTCAGGGTCACGGGAAGGAGCAAGCGTGCATGCAAGGCGCCACCAGCCGCGACCAGCGTGGTGCATGCAAGCCACCGGCGTCGGTTTGGTTTTTGACCATCCGTCCGTCAGGGCTCGGCTCGGCTCGGCTCGGCTCACTCAACCGCGCTGCTTTTCTTTGCTTCTGCCACACAGAAAGGTGCAACTGTTTGCCCCTTTTTGCAGTGTCAGAGAATCCAACATGCTGCATTTCACATCTTAAGCAAGCGAATTCTTTGTTTATGTTCTGTTTTGTTCCACAAACAAGAGAACTAACGTACAGAGTCTCAAATCATGTTGAGTCTCACAAGTTCAGGTGTCCAGTTCCCCATGTAAAATGCAGTTGACCTCTCCCGATTTCACGATCGCACTTCGCACGGCATAAATGAACTATCCCTATGCTACTTGCCACTAAAATAGACGGTAATGCTAAGAGACGGAGGTTCGACACGCGTCGAACACCCGTCGGATCGTAACTGGGCCGGCCGGCTCCGGTGGCCCGTGCGTACCCCCCTCCTCAATCCACCCCGCGTCCCCCCGCATCGTCATTTCCGTCTGCCCCCTTCCACTCCCTCCCCCCCTCTCTCTCTCCTGCACCCACACCCCTCCTCCGATCTGGTGCAACGGCGGCTGCTGCAACAGCGGCAGCGACGACGACGACCGTGGATCCGCCAGATCCGACGGTGACGGTCATGGATACACCAGATCCAGCGGCGGTGGCGTGGATCCGCGCGGATCCATGGCCCAGCGACGACGACGGCTATGGATCCATCGGATCCAGCGGCGGTGGCAGCGGCCATGGATCCACCGGATCCCTCCCCCCACGCGCTACTCCCCCTTTTCCTCTCTTCCTCCCCCTCTGAGTTGCTCCGTCACACACGACGATGGTGTTTCTCTGATGTTACCTTCCCCCTCTGGATCCAATGTTTCTCTGATGTTGTGCCGGGGTTTCAGTGCTCCATTTTCAATGTTTTCACGCACAAATGATGAGATGTTTCTGTGATGTTGCCCCCTCCCCCTTCTCGTACCCCGCCCTGGATCTAATGTTTCTCTAAGTGTTTTACTGGTGGTTCAGTTTCTCATTTTCAATGTTTCGCAACATATGATGACGATGTTTCTCTGATGTTGCCCCTACCCCTCTAGATCCAATTTTTCTATGATGTTCTGCCGGTGGTTCAGTGCTCCATTTGTCAATGTTTTACGTATAGATGATGAGATGTTTCTCTGATGTGTTCCCTCCCTCTCCTCGTACCCCGCTCTGGATCTAATGTTTCTCTAAGTGTTTTATTGTATTTTCGGTTGTTTCAATTTCATTTATCAGTTTGTTTCATTTTCTTTTGCTCTTTGTTTCAATTTCATTTTTCAGTTTTGTTTCATGACCCTTTTCCTCTCTGTTTCAATTTTCATTTTCAGTTTGTTTTATTTTTCTTTTTTTTTTGCTCTTTGTTTCAATTTTATTTTTTCAGTTTTGTTTTCATTTTTTTTCAGATGCTCGGCGACCATGTTGGCGTCGGCGACGCCCGGTCACAGTAGGAGCCTCACTGTGGTTGTGCGCCGCGGCGGGGTGGCGTGTGTGTCGTGGGGTGTGTCGCGACCGGGGCGCGTTCCCGTGTGTGCGCGCCCGTGCGGTGTGTGTGCGTGTGTGTCCCACGCGGGGACGGCGTGTGTTATGGGCTGGGCCGCTTGCTCGAACGTCCGTTCTATGGTAGAATGTTCGTTCGACAGCACATCCCTAAAATAAAGCATCAATCCAAAACAACAGTAAAAATGACCAATAATTTGGTGATGGTAGTGATTGACCAGGAATGAACTGTTATCTTCTTGGTCCTGAACCCTGACAACGATACTTCCCCAAAGCAACATTAGGAAGGAAGCCAGTAACCAAATCCCCGTATTATTCCCACCTACTCTGCTCCCACCACCTAATAATACTCCACTCATTCAGTCGTCCTCACACATCTCCTTTGTTTGCCACAAAAACAAAGAAAGATTTGGTGCTTGCTTGTCCCTAGCTTGTCTTGTGATGACGCTGCTACTAATCCAGCCAGCCAGACTATTACTAGTAGTAGTATCTGCTGCTACTACGTACGGTACTACTAGTGTCTAGTGGTGATTAGATTGCAGTGGTTTAGGGAATGGAGTCGGCCGCTAGCCTTTCCCTGTTCCTTGGGTTAAAGAATTAACAGCGCGCGCGGTGGGACAACGAGGATTGATGCCCACTGTCCGATTCCTCTTTCTTCCTCCCCCCTCCCTCCCTTTTAAGCCCCTCTGCTTTTCCATTCCCATTTGTTTTGGCGGCGGCGTCCACCGCGCCAGCTTTCCTTCCTATATGCCCTCTTTCGCCTCCCGGGCTATTCTCCTTCTCCTTCTTCCCCACCACCACTACCTCCTCCTCCTTGTTCTTATACGGGCGCCATTGTGGGCATCAACTAGTCCGTCATCTCCTCCGTTGTTCTTGGCTACTGATTCCGTCGTTGATATATCCAAGAAAAGAAACAAAGCCTTGGTCTTTTGCTCTGCACGCATGAGCGAGTGAGCTCTGCGGTTCTTTCGACAACCGGAGCCCGGAGCAACTGAGCTCCACCAGCTCGCGGACAAAGCCGAGCCACGGCGGCTTTGTTGCTCCGTACATGGACAGCTCACTCTTCCCGGCAGGAACAGCTCAAGGTATGGCGACCCTTCTCCTGCTACAGTAGTAATGCTACAGTATCCAACCGATAAGAATAAGATCGCCGAGAGATTGATCAGATGCATTCCTGTGGAGACTGCTTCCATTGCACATGTTACTCTTGGTCACGGATTGATGGCTGGCGCCTGGCCGCAGATTCTTGTTGAGGAGAGACGAGGCTCAGTCGGCGACGATGGAGAGGGAGTCGAGGTCAGGGGTGCTCTCGGAGACGGCGTCCTGCGCCGGCACGCCGAGGTCGGTTCAGTCGTCTTGCAGTCTCCAGCGCCGGTACTCTTCACGGAGGTTAGAGCTGTACTGTACTTTCTCTCGCATGCCCTGAAACGGTGAAACTTTGAATGAAATTTTTTCTCCCGTACGTAACCTGTGCGATCCTTCATGATTACTCGATGCTAGCTGCACATGTTGAAAGAGCACGCAGCTTCAGTGTCAAATTAAAGGAACGCGCAGAGGAGTAATTACACAAGTAGACAGCTACCTTTAGTCCTCTACCAATTCTGAACCGTGTTTAAGCACTGTTCAGTTCATCTTCCGTACCGTGCATACACAGAAATCTTGCATTACTTCAGTTCAGCAGCCTATTAACTTCTTGCTGTACTACAATTCACCCGTCCTCTTCACACCACATTGAATTCCTTTAGGCCACAAGTACAGTACCGCTGTAGTGTAGTCCACTGTCCGGCGTCCATCTTCAAGAAAAAGGTTGCCAATGGTGCTAGTATGGACTAAACATACACCACTGTAAAAATAGTTTTAGGCAACGTTTGCGTGTAGAGATTTTCTGATTTCAGCAAGGCCTAGGGTGTTGAGAAACCTTTCAACTGATTTGCGTCAACATATCAAAATGGAAAAAAAATGTTCTGATCATTTACTGGTTGCCATTTTAGCATTCTGATGAAGCCACAGGAAGGCGCATTGGACATGTCACCACGGTTCTCCTACTGCAAGCCTGTGAGCAAATTGGACACATCTTGCTGTATATATTTTTCTTCTGCATAGACATTTCTCCAGATTACTTATTGTAATGACCTTTTATCATGCAGGTCACCCATAGAGATAAGATGTTCAATAGAAGACATTCTCTGAATTTGCCAGAGCAATTGCCAGGCCACTACTCCAGGAAAGCAACAGAACGAACCCAAAAGGCTACCTCAAAGGTTTGTAGCAAACCCTACAAAGCTGTTTTAAACTGTCGAGAACAGTATGTTTATCTCAAAGCAGACGAAATATGTCCTAGGCTGTTCGGAATATCACTGTGCATTTTTAGTTCTGATCTTGCCTTTCTGCAGTCTGTTGCAGATTTAGTTGGGGAGATTGCAGCTCTCGAGCAGGAAGTCATACGCAAGGAACTGCATCTGCTTTCCCTCTATAGAAGAGCGTTTGATCAATATGTATCTGAATCCTGCAGCTTCACAAGCGAGGTACCTAACTCCCCGTATTAGATCAGATCAGATGGTATGAAGTCCAAGTGTCCAACATCCTAATATTGCTATCACTAGCAGCAGGTGGATCAAGAAATTCTGAGTGTCGACGAGGGCGCACTCCGTTTGAGGGATATAAAGAACTCTGCAGCGTTCAACTTGCCAACCGTCTCAAATTCTGTTAGTACAAAGATCATTTCTTTCATTCTTTCATGCTAGTACGGCAGTACCACGATTTTTGTAGTTGGAAAACATGTGACACCTCATATGTTGCAGGAGGTACCAAAATCAGGCGCAAGGCATTCCAGCCTTGTGAACTTCTTGAGTGCTTCTATTTCCGAATATGTGCCTAAGATCTCATGCAAATTATCAGAGGACATCCTAAGCTGCATTGCTGCTGTCTACTGCAAACTTTCAAGCACGGAACCACAAGGCGCAGAATGCATGGTTTCACCAAGTCCTTCTGTTTCATCTTCAAGCACTTTTTCTCCGAGGCGCCGTAATGATAGTTGGAGCCCTCGGTACAACTTTGATAGCCCACGGCTGTGTGGACTTGAGAAAGAGAGTAGTAGTGAACAAAACATAGGCAGCATGATTGTCATTCCGAGGATACGCATCGATGCTGACAAGTTTGATTATGCCTCAAAAATGCTTGAGACTATCAGGTAACCAAAGGAAGCAATTAAGAAAACCAGTGAATTTTCTTTTTGAAGATGACAAAGTTCTTCAGGTGCTTATTTATTTATATATTTATATATCCATGCTGTGTCTCAGGTCTCTGATACAGCGCCTCGAAAAAGTTGATCCACTGAAGCTGACACATGAGGAGCAGCTCTGCTTTTGGATTAATATCCACAATGCTCTAGTCATGCATGTATGTATTGCCGGCCTATACTCAAATTTCAATCTCAACTTTCCAATGTCCAAAGGGTTAGCCCATACTGTAATTCAGAATTCATCCTTAATCGCCTGTATTTTGCTGCTTTGTATTGTGTCATGACAGGCTTTTCTGGCCTATGGTCTACATGACAAACGCACGAAGAGCACGGACATGATTCTGAAGGTACATCACCATTTTATATCCTCCTCATGCTATCTATCTCTACCTACACACAAATGTATCTGGCTTGGCCGTTTCAACGAGTTTCACCGAGACTAATTTGCAAAATCTTTCACCAGGCTGCGTACAACGTTGGTGGCCAATCAGTAAATGCCCAGACCATTCAGAACTCAATTCTTGGATGCCAATCCCATCGTCCATCATTGGTACGTACAGTACATTTTCAAAACATCTGCAGGCGGCGGCGTCGTCAGGAAATGTATTCAGAGCAAACAAACTAACGTGAATTTTACATTTCAGTGGGTCCGCGCGCTATTCACACCGACGAAAAGATCCGCTGCAGGGACGGCAAGGCAGCACCCCTATGCTCTCCACCACCCAGAACCAGTCGCGCATTTCGCCCTCTCGACCGGGGCATTTTCGGACCCACCGGTAAGCGTAGCGGAGCTCTTTGATTTGATCCAGAGCAGCCTGCTGCTATGGCAACGCAAGACGACAGCATAATAAGCAGCAGGCTACGCCATTGCTCCTCCTAACGCCTGACGCCTTGTCTTGTCGCGGTTGCAGGTCCGGCTGTACACGGCGAAGAAGATACAGCAGCAGCTGGAGGCGGCGCGGACGGAGTTCATCCAGGGCAGCGTGGTGGTGCGGAAGCAGGCGCTGCTGCTGCCCAAGGTGCTGCACTACTACGCCAGGGACGCCGCGCTGGAGCTGCGGCACCTGGTGGAGCTGGTGTGCGAGAGCATGTCGGACGCGCAGCAGAAGCAGCTGCAGCAGCAGCAGCACGGCCTCCGCCGGAGGCCTGTCGACAAGTGCGTCGAGTGGATGCCCTACAAGTCCTCCTTCAGATACGCTGTACATAGGGATCTGGCTGACTGATGACTACTAGGCGCCGCCACCACCTACGGTTGCTCACTTGCTCTGTTTTGGGTCGGCTGGTTTATGGTTTCGTGACGAGTTGCAAAGTGTAAGTAGTGGGGTCTCGGGTGTGCATGCATGTAAATACGTACAGGTGTGGTCATGACTTGTGGGTAGTTTTGGCTTTTGAGCTAGGAATCGTGGCTTGAAATGCTGTACATTTTCTTTTGTGGCTTGAAATACTGTACATTTTCTTTTTCTTTGTGCCCTTGCATTGGGGAATTTGGGATTGAGATTATGAATTGACGCTCCAGCGAAATCAATGGGAATGATTAGTACGGATTATCAATTATCATCCAATGATTCAGATCGTGGAGCCATTTGTTCGGTGTTTGCCCTCGCACTTCAGCGAAGAGTGATCTGCGAGGCGCTGGCCGCCGTTTATCCTAGCGCCACCGAACGAGTTCTCACCGACAAGGCGACAACTAAAAGCAGAGCAAACGGAAGCTCGCAAAACGAACAAAAAATGGTAATGCAAATGGCGAGCGTGACATGACATTTTATTCATAGAACCAGTGGGCGATGACGTTTTCTTTTCCCCCTATATATAAAGATTCCGTGAGCGATGAACTGACAGCAGCAGTTCACGCAAGGACGCTGACATGACATGAAATTATTGGAACAAATTGGCAGGCAAGTGAACTGTGTTTGGCTATGGCCTGTTCTTGTCGGGGACAAGACCTCTTTCTCCCTCAATCTTCATTCATCACAGGGGGCACTCTAGCAGGTGGCCCTGGTCTTTGAGCGACTGGACACAGTCGTCGAACATCTCCTGCACTCCTCTGAACTTGAAGCCCAGCCCCTGCAGCTTCGACGTGTTCAGCTGGTACGACTGCTTGCCGTAGGGGCTGTTCAGTCTGCAGAGGAATTACAGAAATTTCATTCAGAGATTTAGCTTTGGTTTCATCTGTAAATGGCACGTATCCGGACGACTAACCTCCGGGGTATGGGGAATATCGGGTATCGTTTCGCGAGCAAGGAGACCAGCTCATCGTTGTCCAGCACCACCGAGCTGCACAGGTATCTCCCAGTGGCCTCGGGGGCCTCGTACACCAGGATATGGCTGCTGGCAACATCGTCGATGTGAACGTATCCCATTCTTCCGTAAGAACTGAACCTTGCGGTGTCACCTGAAGAAAAGGCCATTTCGTTAGGATTCACTTGTGTTTAACTTGACACATGAAAAAACAGAGCTAAATGGTGATGCTACAAGGAACATGAATGAATACCTTGGAATAATCCTAGGACATCTGAAGCGGTAACACATAGTTCATGGGATAAACTGGGCCCGATCACAAATGATGGAGGACAGTCACAAGGTCAATGTTATTCTCCTTGGCAAACTCCCATGCCGCTTTCTCTGCAAATACCTTCGCTAGGGCATACCATAGCTTTGGATAAACAAAAGGGATGACAGCATTTTTTCAGATCATGGTTTGAGATCGATCACATGGTAAATTGGTAATGTAGAAAAAGGTTGGGAGTAGATTATTCTATATATCACCTGCATCTTTTCACAGAGTGGCACAGAGCTCCACGTTGTTTCATCCAGTGAGATGTTAGGCTGATCATCATCCCTAATCCTTACTGCAGATGATGAAGATGTAAGAACGACCCTTTTCAGAAATGGGTTCTTCTTGCACGATCTTAGCACGTTCAGAGTACCGTTTACTGCTGGAACAAGAGTTTCCTCCTGCAACATGAATATCACATGAAAACAGTTCAACTTCATGGTAGATGCATTTCCATAGAAGGAAACTAGAATTTGAACAATGATTTAAACTTCTAAAGCCAAAATAAAGTAGCAACTTGACACAAAACCCTGAACAAAAAAACTGTAATAGGATGATTCAGATGCATATGTAGCATGATGGTGATGACTGATGAAAGGGTGAACTGTTCAAAGCAAATGTGGCATGCCTTGCTACTAGAATCAGATTTAACGAGGACAGGGGATGCAGTGTGGAAGACGCCATCACAGTCCATCACGGCTCTGTCAAAGCTCCCTTCTTCCAACAGATCAGCTCGCACGATTTGCAGCCTCTCTTTGGCACCAGGTAATTTCCAAAGGTGTGCAGTTTTTCGGTGATTTCCTTACAGGGTTAAAAAAGAACAGTTCATTATACAAAAAATTGATATACAACAATTAATGTAATAATAAAGAGGATTCATACAAAAGTAATGATATGTTCATAAATACCTGGGTCTCTGACAGTCCCTACCACATGATATCCAGACTCGAGAAGCCGTTTGATGAGCCAAGAGGCAATAAAGCCTGAAGCCCCAGTTACACATACTTTGCCCTTGTTGAGGTCACCATCTTCTCAGACAGTGGCAATTGATGTTGAGCTCCAATCCAAACCAAGCTTCTCTTATAAGCATCAACAGGAATATTCTAGAGAAGAAAGAGCAAGAATGGTACATCATATCAACACAATTTTGGTAATCACAATTGACAGATACAAGCTGGGTTGGTTGAAGGTAGGTTTACAATAGATTCAGAAGGCATCACATTCTAGGTGATAAGTTGGTGCCAAACAAAGTCCTGTGATTTACGATCAGTTTGCAGGCTCTTGCCAATATTCTCTGTCTATTCCCCTTGTCTTGAGGCAGCCAGAAAAAGAAAGCGAGGAGATAAAAAATGCAAAGGTAGGATTACTTTACTCCAAGGTGATAGCCTTTTATCATTGTAAAAGGAGCCGAATTGCAGAAGTTCAAAATAGAAATTGAAAAGATAGTAGAATGAAACTCCTAAGGTATGTGGAAGGCGTCTAGCGTCTAGGCAATTAAAAAAATAAAATATTTTTTTAGAGTTCAAGGGCAGGATTGCCCCGGCCTTAAATTGCATAAAAGACCAAAACATGTATTCAGTTTACAGCATAAGAGCAACCGTGCTCAACCTCCAGAGCTTGCCAGCATCTGGGAAACACAACCCAAATCCGATAAAAGGAGAACCATCCCGAAGGTAAACTAAACAAAGCCGAGAGACAGATAAACTGACCAACTAAGACAAAGGAAAAAAAAAACATACGTAGAATTGATTCCAAGCAATTGATTCTGCGAACCAATCCCATTGCCACATAATTGTACGCTCACGACATCATGGGAGAATAGAAACTAAAGGTAAACAGAACCAGGGTTCACCCTACCGTTTTGCTGTCGGGAACCGGTGGCCGGCGGTTTGCCGGTTACCGACGGTAACCGCCCAAAACCGGCCCCAAACTGAACGGTTTGCATTTTGAATTCAAACGGCGTAGTTCAAACGGTTTGGGACCGGTAACCGGTCAATTAGGGCCGGTTACCGTCCGGTTTGGGCGGGTACCGCCCCAAACCAAATTTCAAATTTAAATTTAAAAAAATCAAAAATTCTGAAAAAATTCCTAAAAATAGTTCATGATTTATAGAGTCGAATGGTGTATAAATTTTTCAAATTGGAGTTCGTTTTCTATTTATTTTGACGTGTACAAGTTTGAAAAAAAAAGAAAAAAATCTTTTTTCTTTTTTTTCAAACTTGTACACATCAAAATAAATAGCAAACGAACTCCAATTTGAAAAATTTGTACACCATTCGACTCTATAAATCATGAACTATTTTTAGGAATTTTTTCAGAATTTTCGATTTTTTAAATTCAAATTTGAAATTTGAATTCAAACCGGTACCGAAACCGAACCGGTCCGGGGAGGTTTGCCGGTAACCGGTCGGTAACCGCGGTTACGGTTCGGTTTGGAAAACCCTGAACAGAACTACTGGCAACTTCCATGTATAGTATCAACCAATTTAAAAGCCCTCAATGCTCTACATGCATGTCATCAGATAAAATCCATAGCTCAGATAAATTACTGAAAATAAAACATGCTATAGAGAGGTTATACTCTGCAATGCAACATGCTGTACAGGCGCACGGACATTCCCGTGGTTGTCACCATCTGTGTCTCATCAGCAGCCCAGCTCGAAGTTTCGCTACGGAGACAGTAGGCAATGCTGGTCGGCGTCTCTCTGTCTGCTTCAACAGATGAGCAATGATGTGCCATGTACCCGTTCCCAACGAGCTGCGTTCCCATATGGCATGATCGAGACAAGTAGAGAGTCATCAGTCGATCATTTTCCTTTCAGCTAGCTGCCTAGTAGCTCGGAACATTCATGATTCATGAAACGGGCGAACTGCGGCTGTTTCCAATTCTTCATGTTGTAGCAATGAGAAATTCAACTACACTATCTTCTGGGAAGAAAATGTGGCGGCAAGAGCATCGACAACCTCATCGAAGCTGCTGAACCTGGCGCTGACGATGTCCACCTCAACGCCGAGGCTCCTCGCGCCACCGGCGGTGACCGGGCCGTGCGCGGCCACGACCATGCCGGGCCAACGCGCCGTCAGCCGCGCCCAGGTCCAACCCGCGGATTCCAGCCCCTTGAGCAGGCCCTCCACCTCCGCCGTGCTCGTGAACACGACGGCGTCGAGCGGCGCCGCGTCCGGATCCACCAGCGCCTCCGCGCAGCGCGGCCCCGCCCAGCACGTGGTGTACGCCGGCGCGCGCACGGCTACCCACCCGGCCGCCTCGAGCCCCGCGAGGAAGTCCGGCACGACGGGAGGCTCGCGGAGGCCGACGACGTCAGGGACGGGGCAGAGCACGCGGCGGCCGGACCCGCGGCCCAGCGCCTCCACCAGGCCGGCCGGAGTGGACACGTCGGGGATGAGGACGGATACCCTCGTCCCGGCGGCGTCGCCGCAGAGGCGCGAGAGGAACGCGTGGTCGAGGAGGTCCGCGTCGCTGCCCAGCGCCGCGACGGTGAAGGGTAGCGCGGAGGCGTCGGAGAGGGGGCGGTGGGAGGGCGAGAGGGCGCGGGAGAAGGCGGAGATGCCGGAGCGGGAGGTGAACGCGAGTGCGGCGAAGGGATCCAGGGCGCCGGGCAGGAGGAAGGGGCGGAGGCGGTCGGCGTCGTGCGGGTGGACGGCGATGGTGGGCACGGGGACCGGATGCGCGCCGCGCTGCCGCAGGAGCGTGCCCAAGCGGCCGCCGTAGGCGCCCCCGCCACCCGTCTGCGGCGTCGTGAAAGCCACTCGGCGGCCGGCGAGCGACGGGGTCTCGGGGAGCGGCTGCGCCATTTCCTTCCACGGCAAGGCGCTGCACGGAAATCAGAATGCAGAGAAGATTATCCACTTCCCACTGCTTTTGCGGAAAGGCCGAACTGTTCGTTTACAGTGCAGGTGACTGCACAGACGAGAACTCCTTTTGGCCGAAGAACATTATTTTTCTCTAATTCAATATAAGTCAAATTTCAACGAAACAAACAGATCCGTGTCAAAAATTTCAGATTTGTAGACTAATTACATCTAGTAGGTCTCAGTTCTACAACGGGCTGTATGTAAGGCGACTAGATTTCTTAGCCTTAGCAAAACCAGTGTACCTGTAGAACTTAGCTTTAACTTGCCTCTTCTAGCAAGCTTGTTCAGTGCAGCCTTGCGTAAGCCAGCAGTGAACATCACAATTCACAAGCTTTCAGATGGTGTTAAAAACAGCGAGCCAGAGCCAGTGAACAATTTCTGGATCGACACAACGATCCTCCCGGTTCCGGCCATGGGAAGCCAAGTGTGGTTGCCAACATTATTTGATAGTTCACACAGATATACAGAGCATGACAATAGAAATTGAGAAATTTTGCATCAAGGTGTCATTTTGCACTGCATCGGAGGCTCGGAGCAGTGCCGGTTGAAGGTAGAATTTTGTCAGTTGCGACCTCGCAGGTTTGCACCATAGGTTCCTTTTCTCTGGCAGCTGACCATATCTGATGTCCGTGAGATGAAGATGTCAAATTAGTGGTAACAATGTCATCTGGCTTCATGAAAATCTCACTTTTCAGTAAAGCAAGCAGTAAGTTGTCTTGATTGGGAGATTTGGGACACTTCCTAGTGCTGGCTCAGAATGATATAACAATCAACAATCACTGCAATTGGGTGTCAAATGGGAGTTCGATAGGTGTGGCGTTGCCATAGAACTCTTCCAGGTTGTAGAACGCTCGCTGCTGCGGAAGGAATATATGGACCACAACATCACCTGCACAGGTGCGAATCATTAGCTAGGTCCACGAAAATCTTTGAATCATGCAATTGGGCATCCAATAGGAATTCATCCTGTTTCAGACAAAGGCACTAACCCATTTAAGTTAATACACAAGGACAGTTCAGATTATAAAGAACTGAACGGTGCAAGTGAGAATTTCATTGCACCGAGTATGCAAGAAATGAACAGAACAAGGAGAGTTGCTTTATGCCAATTTTGCAACTGAATTGCAAAAGTACCCCTATCCTAATCAATTTTTTTTCCTTCAACCAAAAACCTCATATGAACATTGCTTTCTTAAAACTGAACATCCATATCTGAACCTTTTTTCTGAAACGATGGAACTAGGAGTTGTTTGATACTACCATGAGCTAATTCATGTTCGACTTAACCTAATAGATAAAATACAATATAGAAAATAGAGAGACTTGCCAAAATCCAGTAATGTCCAAGAATTCGGTTTCGTATCACCAGATGCAACTATGCTGAACTGCTTCTCGCCAATATCTCTCATTTTGGAACTACAAGGTAAAAACACAAACTCTTTGTTAGCTGAAACTAAGTTGAGTGCACTAGTTATATAACCATGATGTTCAGCAAGAGAATATCTCATCGTATACCTGATAGCATCTATCTGAGCATTTGAGAAGGCAGTGAGAATGATGAAGAACCTAGTCCAGTAGACAAGTCGCTTCACACAAAGTACACGGATATCAGTAGCCTTTATCTCACTTGCAGCTTTAGCCAACGAGACAGCAACTGCAAAAAAAAGTATACAGTCGGGTCTAAGATTAATAGTGAAAGATGAAATGCATATATAAAAAAAGAAAGTACTGTGTCAACAATCTGCAGTGGCTAGGATGTGTTAAAATTTTGCACTGGTGCAATATAGAAGACACAATATGCAGGGGTGCAATCGGGAAATCGTGTCCACTTCAGCACCAAACCATTGTTATTACGAAATTGTTTCGGAGTATGTCAAGGCAAGCCTGGTTTCGTGGTATGGGCGTATGGCTTGAGGAGTTGAGGCAAAGAGGGCACGTACAGGACAAGCACTCGGCGTCGTCGTCGGCCTCAACGGTGGGAGACGGAGGTCCACCGGAGCTGTACACCACCTCGCCGTGCTGTTTGAGCAAATCCTCGAGCAACTTGTCCGCATCATCCCCTCTCCCAAAGTTCTAAGCGATGAACCAGAGCGAGGAATCAGAGAAACAGCTAAAAGACACCCCCAAGAGAAGGGAGCTCGGCACTCAGTCTCACCACATTAGACGAGGAAGAAGACCGAGAGCGAGCTCGGCAGGCGACGGTGGGCGTCGGTGGCAGGTCGCTCCTCAGTGGCTGCTGGGGACTGCTCCTGTGGCCGCCGCTTCCTGGAGAAGCACGCCGCGCCCGCGGGTTCAGAATGACGGCGGCCGGGGGCGCGCAGGCGAGGCCCTGGCTCGGGACTGCGGCGCCTGCACCTCCCATGCTAGCAACCTAGCAGGAGGACGAGAAGTAGCGCGGAGAACGGGGTCGAGCGAACGACAGAACGAGATAAGCAAGCAGCACACTGGTTGAAGAGGATAGGCCACAATTTTTCCTTTTCACCATTTCGTTTCCAATTTAAACGGCCCCGCGTAGCCCCTAGTCTAGCGAGGCTAGCAGGTGTGCTCGGGTTCGCGCAAGGGCTTTCCTTTCCCCGGTCAGCCATGATACAGTCAATCGGTTTGAAATAAGGCTATATACTCCATCCATACCTATATTATTTACGTTTAGAACAACAACAAAATTTCTAAAACATAACTTTGAGTATTTATTTTTTAAAAAATATTTATTAAAATATAATATACGTATATTTTTATGAAAATGTTTTTCAAAACAAATCTATTGATATGATTTTCATGTTTCCAACTAAACAACTTAAAAGTTATCCATAATTTATATTCTCAATGTCTGACTCAAAGCTTTTCTAAAACGACAACTAATATAGATATAGAGTGAGTATGTACTACTTCACTATTGTGAAAACTCGTTTTGGATAAAGACACTGTCTTCAAAACATGACTTTGACTTCATATTTCTATAAAAAAAATTATTTAAAAATAATATACTCCCTCAATATTGTAAAAGAAGTCGTTTTGAATAAGATTTTGGTCAAACATTGAAAATATAAATAATGAATAACTTTTAAGTTGTTAAGTTTAAAAAATGTAAAAACCATACTAATAGATTTATCTTAAAATATACTTTTATAAAAATCATGAAATTTTCATCTCCAAAATAGATGTTTGGCGCACCACCTTTTTATTCCACCCTTTTAAACATATTTTCGATGTTGTCTGTGCCACGTGTTTGACTAAGAAAAGTCTGTAAATTTGATGTGGCTGTAATTTTGATATCTACGAGGTTCAACCCTGATTCAGGATGTGTCTGTAAATTTGATGGGCATCAACTAGACAAACCAATCGCAATTCTTTACGCACGCCGGCCCGCCTGCACACGCGCGCACACACAGA
The DNA here is from genome assembly GCA_022036555.1 of Microstegium vimineum. NCBI lineage: Eukaryota > Viridiplantae > Streptophyta > Magnoliopsida > Poales > Poaceae > Microstegium > Microstegium vimineum. The sequence continues at coordinate 4,912,865 of CM039120.1, read as the reverse complement.
AAAGAGAGAGATATACAGACATGGGATCTCGAGTTATGCAATGTCGAATTTTCTTTCCCCGAATACTATTATGATGTTATGCATAGAAACTGAAGCTATAATAATAGTTTAATAACATTCAGTACATATATCTGTCAAAATACAAATGAGGACAGTAACTCATTAGTTTCAAATATTACCATCAGATAAGTTTTTTTTTCCTTGCATTTTACCGTTTCAAATAAGCGCTAAGACCTATAATCATAGTACCACCCTCAAAATGTTTCTACCTCTTCACCCTTTTGAAAGCGAAGGGATATTCAAACCATAACTGATACCGAGGACCAAAAAATTACAGAGGACAAGGTCACCAGGTTGCCACTTCATCTGTGTCACGTAGAAGAGGATTTCCATAAACCCTTGCAAAAATTGAGGGCACAGCCAGAAGTAAAGGTCCATATAATAGAAGCAAGTATAACCAGTAGAGACATAACCATCAGTCGGCCACCTCTGGTAACCTGAAAACTTGGGGTGCCTGGTTCTTCCCTTGTTGCTTGCTGTGATCTGAAGCTAGAGATGCGCTGAAGTGTTCTGTTGATAAAAGTGTTTTCTTCACCTGCAGTTTGCTGTGATCGGAAGCTAGTGATGCGCTGGAGCGTTCTGTTGATAACAGTGTTTTCGATTTCAGCAGCTAATGCTGGACTACTAGGTACAGAGTCCAACAAGGCTGATAGAGCCACATTGAACCATGATTGTGAAGCTGTGGAGCTCTGGTTACGTAGCTCATTTGCCGCATGAATATTCAGAGTGCCTGCTAAAGAGTAACGGGCCACATCAGATATAAGAAGAAATTGAGTTTCGAGTGATCACACAAAAATGTTTACAGATATATAAGAAATGATTAAGCACCTGATGCATGCGAGGATAAGACTACATGCTCATGCTTCGTATGGCTCCGCACATTAAGAGCAGCCTGATTATGTGTCCTTACTTGGGTTGTATATTGATATCCCTGGTTCTGAATTCCACTGTTACCAATATCAAAAAATTGATTTTCAGCTACCAATCCAACTGTGTCAAATGGCCCAGGTAGAAACGAAGGAGCATCAGAGTATTCCAAATTGTCAAACATCCCATTTGTTGCAGATATCAAGTACTCAGTTGTCGTACAATTTGCATTCTGACCTACATCCTCCAGATCAAAAAAATCATTGATTTCAAGGAACTCCTCATCAGCATCCTGGCTGTGGTAACTGATCAAACTTGGCACAGAATGTGCCACACTGGTCCCTTCAGAAGAATTTGTTTCTCCGCTAAATGGCAAATTGGTTACATTAGACTGTGGAAGATGACTACTCAGCTCAGTCCGTAGTTCACAAAATGTGCTTTCCTGAATTATACAAGAAAGATTACCAACCAGAGCACCATGAGATTCATGTAAATCCCCAATGCCATCCTACACAAGTCAATAACACGTCTTACAAATAGGAAACGTAGAGTTAAATACTACATGCATATTACAAGATGTAGCTCCATCGTGCAAGGTCAGAAACATATTCTGACATATGCGCAAGACAACAGAATTATTATGCATCTTAGAGGTCTAAACCAAAGCAATTTTATATAAGCATGACGTCGCAATATTCTAACCATCTAAAGGATGGCCTGATATGATGAATAACTTAGTCTTATACACAGCAAAACAAACCTGATTGAAATTATGATGTGGAATTGGTGCAGAGAGATCTGATTGAGGTTCAACCATGTCCTGGTCATTGGCTATTTGCAGCAGAAGCCCTTCAAGATCCCCAAGTGGAAGTTCTGCGTCAGTACATTCTGCTGTTACAACAGCACCACTGCTGGCAGTAGGATCTGCAGCACAAACTTCATGTCCCATGTCGGCGTCAAGCCAAACCTGACAATCATCACACTGGAACTGCAGTTCTGGAACTGATGCTGATAAATCCGAGAACAATTCCACATTTTGCTGATCATCAGATATTTGCATCAGAAGCTGCTCAATATCCCCAAGAGGGAGATCAGTGCAGGTATTCTCTTGTACTACCACAGCACCATTGCTAATGGAAGCATCCACAACTTCAGCCTTATCACCCCCTTCACTGAGACAACCCTGACTTTGACCATGGGAAGAAGCAGGCGTCGAGAAATCTAACTGTGCTTCACCAAACTCCTCCTGATCATTTCCAAATTTTGACAGGAGGTCATCAAGATCCTCAATCGGAAGCTCACGGTCAGTAATTGCATGCTCCTCCACTGTAGATGGTGGATTATTGGTGTTAGGAACAGAATTAGCGGCAGCATCCGCAGTCACTCCCTCATCGTCGTCATCCAACCAATCCTCCTCCCGAAAGAGAGCACCGTACTGCTCGCCGTTCTTGGGCCCGGCCCCGCTCTTCTGGAAGAGCTTGTACAGCGCGTAGGACTCCTTCCCCTGCGCAGCCGGCGGGAGAGCGTCGGCGAGTAGGGTATACTCGTGCATGACCCAGTCCGTGCGCTCCCCGCGCGGGGCCCGGCCATGGTGGTAAACCAGCGTCTTCTTGTTACCCACAGCCCGGCCGCCGCCGCAGATGAAGCGGTCCTTCCCCGTGGCCTTCCAGTAGCCGTCGCCAGTGGTGCGGCTGGCGCGCGAGCCGTTGGGGTACTTGCGGTCCATCCGGCTGAAGAAGAACCACTGCCTGTCCCCCGTCTGCAGCGCCGACCTCTCTGCAGTGCAGCACCAAGAACTCCAGGTCAAGAGTCCGCCAGAGGGATTGCGAGAAGCGATCGATTGGGGTGGGGGAAAGAGGACGCGTACCAGGGAGGTGGGAGGGGTGTGACTTGTACACTTCAACGTCAGCGACGTAGGGGGAGGGGCGGCCGCAGGCGATCCGGCGCTTGAGGAAGTAGAGAACAAGCTCCTCGTCGGTGGGGCTGAAGCGGAAGCCCGGCGGCCACCGGCTCGGCGGCGTGGTCTCCATCTCGCCGGATGGTTGGTGCTGGTGGCGTATCGTCTGCCGGGTCAACCCGATGCTCCGGCTACTTAAGCTTGAGCTCTCCATCTCTGCGGGGCCCGCGGTTCTATGCGGCTTCCTGGTAACTTCGCGCTTCTTTTGACGGCCCCAAGGCCCGTTGGGCTGAATACAGTGTGTACGAACACTTGGCCCACGGTCACTTGGTCCCCCTGTTCAGTGACGAAAAACAGATTGATGCTAAAGTTAACACCACCAGTAGTGCACAAGGCAAGCCAAACAGTCGGCATATAGTACGCGCCGAAAAAACAAAAAGTTGAAAGAAAAGAAACGTCAGTGCAGTAGGGCACTGTGATGTGCGATCGGACATTCTAGTCATAAGAATCAAAGACTTATCAACCAGTTTATCTATTACCTTAACAGTATTTTTCTTTCACAACAAAAACAGTCAAAAATTGATAAGCCGACTGATGCTGTTTTTGACTATTTTATTGTGAGAGAAAAACACATGAAACAAAAAGAAGAGACGATAGTTCATGTACAACAACAATGGCTGACCCGTTGCCCGCAGGAGAGCAAGCCAACGGACACACATCACAAGTCTGTCGTCGCAACTTAAAAGAAACAAGTGCAGCTTTCAGTCTAATGTTTGACTTAGCAATGTTACAACTTACAAGAAGAGTACAATACGTCACGTGTTTTTACATTTTCAATAAGAAAACAACAAAACATGGATCCCACAAAGGTCCAAACTCAAATTCTACTTGTGTGCTAGTTAAGGTGATGTTATTATGTCATGGTGGTCTAAAGGCTGAAGTCAGACTTGAGTGCATGTGACCAGTGCAATAGTTGGCTGTCGTCACTGGGTACATTAAAAAAAAAAAGCCTTTTGCAAGGCTCACAGCACCCGTCGTATAGATCTGGTGCTCGATAAAGCAATAAAGGGTGGATGTATCATTTGCAAGCGAGATTGTTGAGACTTGACCCCAATTAGTCAACATGAAGCTGTGGTGGATGCCGTGATTTTATATGTTGGTCCCATATGTTGAATTTTCGCTAATTAGCAGTGACCTATCCAAGAGGCAAGTGAACTTGAAGGTGAACATGGAAGCATACAACTCCTAGGACAAAGACACTAGCTAAGAGGTCATAATGATGACCTCTTTTTATGTATAACGCTGATATCGGTATATACATACTCATTTACAGTATCTAGTAACACCAGACAAAATCTATCTCTGCATATACTGCTTTTAACAAAACCAATGTTTTAAATCGCGGACTATAAAATTTAGCGGCATCCTCTCCCGGAAGCTATTGACGCTATAGCGTGCGCTATAGCGGCAGCTATGTGTAGTAGCGCCGGGTTTCTGTGCATGCTATAGCGGCGCTATTTCACCGCTATAGCGCGCTATTTGAATTCAAATAGGCAAACATGCAATATATTAACTTAAGCATAAGCACAGACTTGAGTACTTTAAGAACAGCAATACCAAACACATCCATAGTTTAAGAACAACAATCTTTTAAGAACACTAGAACAACAATACAATAGTTTCATCCACACATAGTTTCATGCAACATTAGTGCATTACATAAGCATAAGTCCTAAATTCTGAATTTTTGATAACTTAAGCGTTAAGACTTTAAGAACAAACTTTAAGAACAAACCACATCCACAGCAATACCACAAAACACATCGGCACATATCACCGCAGCCACATCGTTAAGCCTCAGAATCAGAACTAGAATTAGATGACATATCATTGGCATTTTCTCCATCAGAAGATGAAGCTGATAACTCATCTTCCTCAATAGTGGTACGGATCAGCCTCTTTCTCTTCCTGGTGTGGGTCCCTCCCTTCCTTTTTTCTTGTCCTTGAGGTGCAACTGCAACTCCCTGTGATGATGCTCCAATTTCTCCTTGTTGCTCTGGATCTAATTCCGTTGGCTCAATGCCAGTGATCCACTCATTGTCTTCATCTTCTAAAGCATCAAGAACAAGTTTCTCAAGGGAATCTTTATCCTTGTTGTCCTTCTTTTGCCTTAGCTTTGAGTTGAACTTGACAAACACAAGATCTCTCATTCTGTCATGAAGCAACCTATTGCGTCTCTTTGTGTGGATCTGCATAGGTTTGATTTTATTATTTGATTTATTTCAATAAGACAAGACATTAACAAAACCAGATTGAAGAATTATAGAAATATGCATAGGAATCAGTAAGTCAGATTCATACTTGTTCAAAGGAACTCCAACATCTCTCACAAGCTGATGAACTGCATGTCAAACTTAGAATTCTAGCAGCTAACTTTCTGAGGTTTGGTGCACTACTTCCATGATTTAGCCACCACTTAGCTAAAAAGGTGAAAAATAGAGGACAATTTAAATTATGTATATATAATAGGTACCAAGGCCAAGAGAAAACACTAAACAGTATAAGAAATTTCTTTGTAGAGGACAATTTTCATACCTGGATCAAACTTAATATTTTTGCACTGCCTTTTAGCAATTTCTTTACCAAAGGATCCTTCAGCATCCTGAAACTTTTGAAGCTCTTCAATAATTTTGTCCTGAGTGTCTTCATTTGGAACTAGCTTTGTAATGCAAGTTATTAAACCATCTCTAAATGATTCATTCTCCTCTACAGCCACCTTGTTTTGATAATAATAAAAAGGGTTTAAGTAGTAACCAGCCCTATGTAAAGATGTCTTCAGCTTACTGTCCCACCTTTTGTCAATGATGTGAAAAACTTCCTCAAACTTCTTCCTCTCATTGTTAAACCTCCTAGAGATCTCATTCTTAGCCTCTAGTAGACTCTCATATAAGAACCCCATGGCTGGCACATCACTGTCCATTCTCCTCAACACATTAGCTAATGGCTCAAAGTAATTTACAGCAGTCTCTACATCTTTCCAGAAAGTTTCAGACTTGACAACCTTGTTTGCTCTCTTCCCTTTGATACTATTTAGGTAGCCTAGTTCATTGAGCTCATCTTCCCTAAAAAGCCTCTGCAATTGCTTCTTGTTTTCTAGCAAGCTCTTCAAGTTGAGATAAGCTGTACCAAACCTTGTAATACCACACCTCACCAAATCTCTATCAAGATACTTCCTCATCAGGTTCAAAACTCTAGTATGGGCATACAGAAAAACAGTCAAGCACTTTGCTTTGCTAATTGTTGTTGCAACTTTTTGCATCTTTCCTATATCTTCCAACATTAGATCAATGGTATGGGCAGCACAACCATTCCAGAAAATAGAGGGGTGCTTTGCTTTCAACAAACTTGCCGCTGCCTCATTTGGTCTTGCATTGTCAGTCACAACTTGAACTACATTTTGCACACCTATTTCCTCAATACATCTATCAACCAGTTCAAAAATGTATCTGCCATCTTTCTTCATAGCTGAGCAATCCACTGAATCAAGAAAACAAACACCATATGCACTATGAACTACCAAATTCATCACACCTCTACCTCTCTTGTCTGTCCAAGCATCTGTCATAATTGAGCATCCATTTAGCTCCCAAGACTCTTGGTGAGACTTCAATAACTTCTGCACTTTTCTCTTCCTTTTTTGTAAAAATTTCCCACTCATCTCATATGGAGTTGGCCCTCTCAAGTTCCTTCCAAAGTCTCCAATAGCCTCAAGCATTAGCTCAAAGCTAGGAAGTGTAACAGTGTTGTGTGGGATACCTGCTTCATAGAAAAATTGGCAAATGTACTCACATGCTCTATCCCTCTTGTCTTCCCTTTTTTCAGTTGACAACTTAGATTGAACCTTATCAGCAACAACAGATTTGCTATTCCTTGCAGCCATTATTTCTTCTGGTGTTAGTTTACAGAACTTATCCATAGGACCACTTGAAGAAACACCTTTGCTTGCCACCTTCTTCAACACAATAACTGAATTTCGTGAATTGCCTTCTGCATCACTGTGTTCCTCTCCTTCAGAATGACTCAAATCAACTTCAGCTCTATCCTCTTCTTTCTCCATATTCTTCCTTTGCTTGCTATCCAACTTCTTTGACAGCAAGTTAACCATTTCTTTTTGCACATCAGATGGAACTTTGATACACTTTGCAACACCACATTTAGGAACTTTACTAAGATGGTATTTGATTCTAGTTATTCCACCATGATAAGTGTTGTCACAATACTTGCACTTGAGAGAATTTTTTTTTTTCACATCTGGCATGGTGCAGTGCTTCCAAGCTGGGTCAGATGCTTCAACAACAGCAGGATCATTTGATTGCTTGCATGTGGATGCAGTGCTAGATAAGCCTACAAAGTGGGCATAATTAATAAGTAATTCAGTATGGTAGAAAAATAGAAAATGTATGGTAGAAAAATTAAAATCTTAGAATCGTGCATTCATCATTCCACAAGTAATCATCTGACACTGCTAGTAACAAGTTTCATTTCAGTTTTCAACCTTTCAACATCAATCAACACATCAGATTCCTAAGATTTCCTAATTGGACTATTCAGATTTCAGAGAGATACAATCATGTTCCTAAATGAACTAATCAAGTAGTAAATCACACTAGCAGTGTCAGATGACCAATGAATAGCATATGCATCTCAATGATTTTTGACAACAGTGTCAGATTCACACACAACCAAAGGTAAACAATAAACATCTAGCATATGCATCTCAATAACCAATGAACAGGGGACAAGAACAGGGGACAAGAACGTACCTAGTGTTGGGGCACTACCATCAGGACTTCGAATGGTTTCTCTTGGGTCAGCCATTTTTGACAGCGTGAGGTAGCACGCCCGTCGTAGCGACTGCAGGAGCTCGTTGGCGACCTCAAGTGACTCGGCCTGAACTGACGATGTGCAGCCGCCGCCGTCGCCCAGCCTGCCGTCGTCACCCAGCTTGCCGCTGTCACCCAGCCTGCCGTCGTGGCCCAGGGACCCGCCTTTGCCCAGCTCCCGCCGTCGCCTAGCTCCCGCCGTCGCCCAGCTCCCGCTGTCGCCCAGCCTGCCGCCGTCTGCCAGCAGCCACCGTCGCCCAGGAGGTCGAGTCAAGTGGCTAGGGTTCTGGCTATCTCACGTGTCTTTCCCTAAACAAGCGCCCTTAGTGGGCTATATTTGACCAGGCCTGTTTTAGTTTTGGCTTTTGGGTCAGCCACAGCAATAGCGACATTTAGCAGCGCTATGGCGCTAAACATGTTTAGCGGCGCGATAGCGAGCTATAGCGGCAAAAGCGAGCATAGCGTAAAAAATAGCGCGCTATTTTTTTCATTGAACAAAACAAAACATGTACTAGGGCTCTAGAGTTCTTTAAATATGGTTTGAACAACATAATGGTAAGTATCTGCACTTAAACATTGAAATATCAGAATAAACAAGCTTGCAAATAGTTGGTACTGAAGGATCAGGGAAAAGAATATAAGTGTCATCAATTGATCATCAACAATGCAAAAGTGGAATGAAAACAAGTAGGCTACACCAAGCCATCTATACAAGGCATGGCAGCAGCCAAAGCTATCATCGATCACATAAAAGTAGAATACTAAAAGGCAGTTTCCTAGCAGGATTGCAAACCTCTGCTTCTCAGTTCTCATCTTCTGGATGACTTCAAGGGTGGCATCAATAATTGACCCCCTCCCCCCTCTGCAGGGCGAGTTTTTTTAAATAGCTTCAGCATAAATGTCCTCTGCACACAAAATGAAACAATACAAAACAGTTGTTAAATGCAGGTATTAGCAACAGAATCACATTACCATTGTACCAGTGATAGATGATCTGGTGGATAGAATAAATCAACGTAAACTTCTGCACTGCAGTGCCACTCATTTTGTAAAAAAACAGCAACACTAATGACTAAAACTAGTAACCAGACCAAACTATTTAGTTTTTCACAGTTCATTGGCAGTGCAGCTAGAGTTGTAAACTTGTAATACTATAACAAAAATTTGGTGATAATCCAGTGCAAACAGATAATAACTAAAACAAAATATCCTCAGCTGAGTAACTCCCATACCTTCTTGTGCTGCTTCATGTACATCAGTACATGGCTGTCCATTTTTTTTAATGCAATGGCAGGAGCTCTGCCTTTCAATTAAGAGAGGGAAAGAGGTTTATATGTACAGATGGAGGAGGCATGCTCTCCTTGGAGAGAAAAAAATATTACAGATTTTCTAAGTTGATTACCCCCTCCAAGTTAATGCCCTCTTCCTTTGCTCAATATCCTCTTTGACTCTTGAACACTTGCATTGCCGATTCATAAGCATTGTTGAAAATTCTTCTATTCCTCTCCTTCCAAAGGTTCCATAATATGTATATCACCATTCCGTTGAAGCGTTTTCTTTCCCCTTGGTTATCTTGATTTCGGCCTTCTCCCACCATGGCTGTCCATGTGAGCTTTGGCTGGCTTCAGGTGGTTGTGCAAGTAGCATTTGCACTTCGATTTTGAAAAAAAAAAGAACACCTGAAAAGTTCAGAGGAAAAATAGGGTTAGACATCGTATTCAATTCCCACCATCTTTTCAAGAATTCACAATGTAAGCAAATCACCTGTAAATCTGCACGGGTAAATCTGACACCATTCCCAGGATAGATCTTAGCACCACTGAAAGAGCACAGCTCTGTCCTGCAGTAGAGAATTTCTGGTACATAAGGAAATATTAATATCCCATCCATGAAAGATGGATAAAGAACAACCAAAAAACAAAACTATATTTCAGTCACCACATCATGTACACACCTGCTTTTGTTTCAAGAGAAAACAATGGTCACAGCATCTTCAGAAATTAGAATAAAGAAAGAAAGAAACTGTTTGTCGCCATCACTTGCCACTTAGAGCTAACTGAGAAAAGATTTATCCAATTACTGTACAATGCCACTTCTTCCAACTAGTCTCTCAAAACTTTCATCCTGGAGTTCCTTCCTCACAACTGAAACATTGGTCCAGTGACCAGCATCGGCATAAATATTAGACAAGGCCACCTTGGATGCGCCATGGTTTTGGTCGAGCTTTGCCAATTCTTCAGCAGCTTTCTCTCCTAATGCGACATTTCCTTGTGCCCTTGCTGCTGAAAGCATGCTGCCCCAAATTACAACATCTGCTCTCATGGGCATCATTGAAACAAGCTGTTCAGCCTCTTCCAAGTACCCAGCTCGACCAAGGAGATCAACCATGCAACCATAGTGCTTAATTGTTGGCTGGATCCCATATTCCCTCGTCATGGCCTCGAAATAATATTTTCCTTTGGCTACCATCCCAGTATGACAGCACGCACTTAAAACACCTACGAATGTGATTGAATTGGGCGTAATGCTGGTCCTCTGTAATTGTGAAAATAGGTCAAGCGACATATGTGCATAACCATGGATGGCTAAACTACAAATCATAGCGTTCCATGGTGAAATGGAAGAGAACTTATCATTGGCGCGATTGAAAAACTGCACTGCATCAGCAACACTGCCACACTTGGCATACATATCTATCAACCCAGCACTCAGGTTGTCAGTAAGCTGGATTGGTCTGTTCATTATATGGTCATGGATCCATTTACCTTGGTCCAATGTGCCAGAATCAGCAATTGCAGATAGAGCACTGGCCAACGTAACCTCATTTGGTTCAACACTCGTATTCAACATTGAATAGAATAGCTTCAAAGCCATGTCTGAACGTCCAATCTGCACAAACCCAGAAATCATTGTACTCCAAGAAACAGTGTCCCTTTCAGGCATATCATCAAAGAGCTCCCTTGCTTCATGAATTAGGCCCTTCCTCAGTAGAGCAGCCAAAAGAGCGTTCCATGATGTTGTGTGTGACTTGTCCGACATTCTGAATGCCATCTGGGCAAGGCTAATAAGACCACAGCACCCATAGAAATGAATCAGGGTCGCTTGCACAAATGCATGGGCATCAAAACCATTCTTCAGAATAACTGTATGCAGCTGTTGGCCTTCTGTAACAGCAGAGTACCGAGCACACGCCTTCATCAAATCAACAAGCAATACCTCGTAGTCGTTTGCACCAACTTCACCCACCATTTCAACATATGCCTTCATTGCGTCTGATATGAGATCTGCACAGATATATCCATCAATCAATGTCAACCAAGATACCTCGTCTCGCTCTGGGATCCTCCAGAACACCTCCACAGCCATGTCTATCATCTCCGCCTTCACATATCCATTGAGCATTGTGTTCCAAGTGACTGTGTTCCTATGCGTCATCCCATCAAACATGGCCCGGGCAGAACAAAGGTCTAACACCCCAGCATAGGCATGAACCAGGTTGGTGCCTACAATGACGAACCCATCCAGTGCTCTCTGCAGAGCAAAACCATGGATCATCCCCACAGTCGCCGGTGCCCCATGGTGAGCGAACGCCGTGATCGCACCGGCGAGAGTCACCTCGTTGGGAACAACGTTCTCGAAGAGCATGCCGCGGAACACGGCCACGGCGCGCCCCGCGTGCCCGGCGCGAGCGAGCGCGGTCACGAGGGTGGTGTACGAGACGGCGTCCCTGTGGGCACGTGGCATCTCCTCGAGCAGGCGCTGCGCGCGGTCGAGATGGCCCGCGCGTGTCAGCGCGGCGAGGACGCTGTTGCGCGCGGCGGCGTCGCGGAGCGGCGGGGGTGTTTCGTCGAACAGCTGGAGGGCGCTGGCGAGGGAGGACGGGAGGCGGGAGTAGAAGGAGAGGACAGAGTTGCGAACGAAGGCGTTGCAGGCGAGGAGGCCCGACTTGGCAGCGAGCGCGTGCAGCTGCTCGCCGCAGCGGATGCGCGCGGCGCGCTTCAGAGAAGCGACGAGGAACGGGGCCAGAGGATCGCCGCCACCGCGCATGGGCGAAGCCTGGCTTTTCTCCTTTGATTTGAGGCTTCCGAGTGACGCGACGAGAGACCGTGAGACTGGGCGAACACGGCGGCGCCTGGGGACAAGCGCACCAAATGGAGCGCTGCCTGCGTGGTCCGGCCCGGCAAACGACATCCTCTGGTGTATGGGCCTAAACGATTCTAGGCCGTGGCGTAAACCTGAGTATTGCCGTTTTCGAGCAGAATGAGCGAAAAATCAGCCCCAACGTCCCTCTTCGTTCAGAAAGCAGCACGTCAGAATTCACACGCGACTTCAAACAGGGTCGCATGATAGCTGTCCAAAAAGAAACATGTACAAGAAAAGAAAACAAGATCTATCGCACGATATAACATGTACTTCATCAAAGTTTTTACTATATATCTAAGTACATAGCAAAAGTTGTGAATTAAAAAAAAAACGTAACTTGGAATGGTTGGGAGTACCAGAAAAGAAACATCAGTGAAGTGCAGTAGTGCACTGTTATCAGACATTGCAGTCATCAGAGCCAGAGTTGCAGAAAGAGATGATCGATTTTTCACAAGAAGTGTTGTTGTTTACACAGCTGGGCCATAGGCTAAAACAATTATGCACCCATAAACACACGAAACAAAGAGAGGAGGTGATAGTTCATGTATACACCAATGGCTGACCCGTGGCCAGCAGCCCTTTGCTACGCACAACACAAGCCGTCGTCGCATGCTTGATTGATTGATTACACGAAGGAAGAAAAGAAAGATGCAATGAGTGCCAAGCTGCTGCCTCATACAGCTGCTACTAATGTTACAGATAAAAATGATTTACACAAGCAATATTGTACAGAATGACGATCCACACAAAACAGAGCTGCCGCACTCAAGGCGATCACGGAATAGGGTCCCTCTGCGCACCAGGTGGAGCGATAGGCATTGGGAAGTTAAAGGAAAAATCACCGCCGAACTGAGGGGACTCCACGTATGGACTCTGAACAGAAACAAGGGCAGTATTTAGTCTCATGCTTGAAAACAGAATTTGATGTCCATAAAGGGATCTGCTACCATCATACGTTTTTAAAGTTATGGTAAGAAACAACAAAAATGGACCCACCAAACCCACTTTCTACTTGTGTGTTACTTAAGATTTAAAGAGTGTTGTACAATAATCATGGATGTTATGCTGGTGGTTTAAAGCTGAAGTTAGACTTGAGTGCATGTGACCATTGCAATAGTTGGTTGTCCTCATTTTGGGACATACGAAATCCTTTTCAGGGTTTACAGCATCAGTCATTAGACCTGATGCTTGAGAAAGCAATAAAAGGGTGGATGTATGTATTTGCAAGCAGAGCTTGGTGAAATTCGAGCTGGACCCAATTAGCCACCATGTGACCATGAGATGTGGTGGCTACCCTTTTATATATTGGTCTATCAATGATCTATCAAGAGGCAAGTGGAGTTGCAGGTGAAAATGGAAGAATACAACTGCCAGGACAAGGACGAAGTAGTTAAGACTTAAGAGGTCATATTGATGCGTTCTTTTTGTGTACGGTGGTCTCGGTAATGCTATATCATATTCATTTACAGCATACTTTAACACCTGACAAAATCTATCTCCACATATACTGCTTATAAACAAAAAAAAAAGTTCACTTTGTGATACTACTTCAGCTCCCCTTATCATCATTATACTATACCCCCCAAAAAATATAGCAATTTGCATTGACCGTGTCACAATATTGGCACTGGCCAACTAACGGTTGGGATGACATTGAGCTGGTGTAGCACTGCAGTTCAATGACACTCTATATGGGCATTGTAAAGTGGACCTTTCTGAAATTTTTTTAACATTTGTGTTGGATAATTATTAGTTAATGTAAAAAAAATAGCATCTTCAGGTTTACTCCACTCTACTAAGGCATTAGGGAGTATATATGACTTGTAGCTCTCATAGACATCAGTGACAAAAACAACTTTCAGTTCTTAGGACATAGCAAATAAGCACCTGGGAATAAGGTGGATTTGCATCGAACATTTGATCCCTGGGAGATCTTGGAGATGACTCCGGTGAACTACCATCATTCTCATCCAAGTTATTTATTGTATTATTCATTCCTGCTTGATCTCCCTCGGCAGTGCTAAGCTTAACTTGCTGCAACATAAAACCCAAATTAGATCATGGAATACACCGGATAACTTACAGAATGCATAGAAAAATATATGAAGAACTGTACCAGGAATATTTTTCCTAAAGTTTTCAATCCTTTAGCTCGAGCTCGTAGTTCCTCTTTCCTGGCACTGCTGTCTTGAAGCACCTGATATTGATAAAAAAAAACAATTAAAACCATTGTCACAACTAACAACGGCAAAATATCAGTGTAAGATATCTTTAAAAAACTTGGAAATATAGACAGGATATGAATACCGACCATTTGACACACATGTGACAGGGTTGCCTCTATATCAGCAACATTAAGCTTCCATAACGAATCCACCATAACACTCTTATGCGCCAGCATGTAAGTCTCCAGTTGCTCTTCGCTGTAGTGGCACTCAGCACTCAGATGCTTTCTCAAGTCTTCCTGCAGCTGCATAAGAGATATTGCACCTGCAGATACAGAAAACCAAATCTCCTGAGCAAATTACAGATCATGCTAACATCAATGAAATTTAATGAACAAAATAACTTTACCTGTTGCAGCTGTTAGTTGGGATTTAATAAAATGTCCTTTGTTTCTGAACCATTCAGCAATAAACGGAACACCAAGATACTTAGCTTTCTTTCCAAGCTCCTGAGCAGCTTGTCTTGAATACACATAACCAATAGTACTCAGCATATAAATAGCATATGCTGCAAAATAAGCAAAATGGAAACAGAAAAGAACTCTGAGTCAATATTTCATTGTACTCAGAATGTGATCATAAAAACAAAAGGAAGTGCTACTGAATATTGTTTTATTGCCGAAATCATACAAGGATACACGGGGATAGAAGGGATAACAAAAGATTTAGAGCTACCAAGCAGGGTTAAAAGCAGAAAATACATACAGAACCCACGAGTTGTTGCATGGACATACAGCTTAGCAAGTGATTAAAGGGCTAGCATTAATATTTTGGGAAGGTGAAGGCATGGTTGTCATAAACACATACCGGCACTAGAGAGTCTAGTAACCTCAGCTTCAGCATACTGGATAAATTCCTCTATGTTTCCTTGAACATAAAGGTGCAACCTATCTTTCAGTGCCTCTGCAAGTTTCTCCTCCCTTTCTTTTTGTACAACCTACATCATAATTATCAATACTACATCAGAAAGTACAAACAGTATGAACATCGAGCAACAAATTGAACATCCAAGCACCAGAAAGGTTTTGTTGTTTGAATATTTAAAGCACTAGTAAAGAACAGAAATCTGGGTAGCATTTCCATACAGCTATAATAAGACCACATCAAGTGTGATTAATCTGATTCAACAATGATGGTTGGTAAATCCATCATTCCCATCTGGTATAACAAAGGCTAAATGGGATCACGACTATAAGTTGAAAGTGCTGCAGAGGTCGACAAACATGAAGATTAATATTCTGCATGAGAAATGCCATGCAGAAACAACTCATAGAGTGTATTATACTATGCTGGAGTTTCTCAACTTTATCATCCCTAGAAGCTTGTTAAGATCTGCAGCTCATGGGATTCTCAAAATGTTTGAAAGGTCAATCTTGCAGTGTTAAACGCAGGGAAAGCCTTAACTGCAAGAGGTAAGTTCACATTCTGACATTAGATTTTATTAGAGTACTGTGCAGAGTAAGTGACTACAAAGATTGCCACGGATTGAAGACTTCTCGTTCAAATAACAGGATTTAACAAAGAATTAGAAGAAATAGGGTCAAAATCAGTGTGTTTAGATCACATTTGTGTAACCTGGGACATAAAATATCAGTAAAGATAAGTTTCATGGAGAAAAATATGAAGAAAAAAATCCCAAATATGATCTCTGATTTCTCGAAAACTTTATGGCTTCTAGTGTCAGGAGTCAAGATATTTGTTTTGTCAAACAATAGCTTCAGTTTCACTACGAAATTCTTAAAGTAATAGATAAATCAAGTAACAACAGACCGTATGAATTGCTTGGGTAGTATATAAGGAGAACACTGAGAAGCAAGTTATGAATTTGTCAAGAATGAATATGACAAATATGATAGAATGCCCAAAAGGCCAACAAATCATCCTGGTAAAGAGCCATACTCGCATTTGCTCTTGCAACCTTCGTTCATCAATATCCTCGTCTTCAGTAAAGCCATCAAGTGAAGCCATGGATGCCATCGCCAGCTGACCAATGTACTCCTCAAAAAGCTCACTACCGAACAGCATTGCAAAAATTGCTGCAGGCTCAATTATCGCTTCCCTATATGATAATGTTCGACAGAAAGTTAGAATGTAATTATCAGACAAGATTTGACAGTGTACGAGATTAAATACCGGCTACAGAAGTCAACTAACAAGAAAAATAAATACTACTAGAGTACTAAAGTTTTTTTAGTATATGGTTTCAACAATACAATGGGATGTATCTGTACTTAAACATACTTTGAAATACCAGATCTCCCATATGAGTCATAGGCTTCACGCTGTACAGGGTCACTGAGCACTTGGTATGCCTCCCCCAATTCCTGCAGTAACAGTAACTCAGATGAAGATGTGGTTTTTCTTTTTATAGAGTCCAATTGGCATTGACATCAAATATATACTACCTCTGTCCAAAAATCGGCATCGTATTAGACTAGAGGAAAAGTCAATTTTATAAATTTTGACCATTAGTTTCTCTTATAATATAAAGTCGGTGACAAAAACATCAATATCATCGTAGAGACATTTTTACAACAAATCTATTGTTGTAAGTTCTATGTTCTAAACTTCATATAATTTGAGTAATTATTGGTCAAAATTTATAAAGTTTGACTTTTCCTCTAGTGTAATATGATGCTGATTTTTTGGACGGAGGGAGTATCTCAAAAGCCACAAGATGCACAGAGAAGGAAGCCACGCTTAATGTGACAAGTGGCAGGATCGCCAGTTCAATATAGTACTGTTTTCTACCATGAACAATGAAATACTGTTGAGTCTATGGTACAAGGATACCACGGTGCATTTATCCACTTAAGGTCTTGTTTGTATGCGCATGTATTGGCCTCAAATCACATGGATTGGAGTGTATTGGAGTGTATATTAGTTCAAACACATGTAGTTTGAGGACGATACATGCGCATCAAACAAGGCCTAAAGGTTCAGCAGATCCTGAAATGCACGCCTAAAAATGCGAAACATGCTAGTAACTGCTAGTATAGTCCTAGTAGGCTAGTGGCCGACTGGAGCTCAGTCGCGGCAGCATCATGGTAGTTATTAGTACTGAGTATTAGAGAACAAGTAGGATCACGCTGCTTCGGTTGAGACATGAGAGAGCATTAGAATACTTGCCTGGAACCTCACCGCCGCGTCCGGATCATTGGGGTTCTTGTCCGGATGGACCTGCCTCGCCTGCAACACGAGCAGCAACCACCGAAATGAGAGGCGAAACCATCTCTGAACGCACGGCAAAGGGTGGAGGAAAGGGCAGCACCTTGACGTAGTATGCCTTCTTGATCTCGGTCTCGGTGGCCGTCGGGCTCACTTCCAACACGTCGTAGTATGCCGTGTCCCTTACCATCGAAGCACTCCACTCGTCTCCTCCCGATCTCCGGCCGCCAAACTCCGCTCGCCGTCCCCTGCTCCCACCCACCGATTCCCTCCTGCCCTTCCGCGCGGGTGGTGGTGCGGGACAGCGAGAGGGTGCGAGGTGTCTGGCGCTGCAATGCTCTGGCTGGCGGGTGGCGGCTGCTTGCTGGGGTGATCCGACCATAAAGCCGCCTCGAATAATTCGCGTGCTTTTTTTCCACCTCTCATGTCCTCTCCTCCACCGTATTATAATGCGGGGATGAGTCACATTGACATGGAACTCTCTCTTCTCGCTCGCTAGTCAAAATCGGGTTCTCCTCTCCTCTCGGTAAAGCTAAAGTGATTATCGCGCTGGTGACCGGTGAGGTGGACCACATGGCCGGCACCGTGGGGAGCACCGGCCCTGACCCTGCATGTTTGCTAGTACCACCTTACAACAAAACATACTGGACCGAGAACCTCGTTTGGACCTGTAGGCTTTAGGCCCACTTAACCCTTGTGATAGGTGCACGGAGATTAGAGGCACCACAAAAACAAACGATCAGTAAACAATAAATTGACAGCCATGAGCCCATGACCACATACCATGTCGCCGCAGGCCTCACACCTGAATTGGTCACGCTACAACTAACTACGTCAGGGTCGGCCACGACTACTCGGACACACCGTGTTTAGCAATGCCG
This sequence comes from Microstegium vimineum, assembly GCA_022036555.1. Taxonomy (NCBI): domain Eukaryota; kingdom Viridiplantae; phylum Streptophyta; class Magnoliopsida; order Poales; family Poaceae; genus Microstegium; species Microstegium vimineum. The sequence goes on along the minus strand of CM039120.1, from coordinate 4,894,741 downwards.
CCAGATACGACTACTCGGGCATGCCACGCTATTAGACTCACCCGAGTATATCTTGCCTTCACTAGCAACTTCATCAGCCACGATCACTTGTGCACACCGCCATTGAGCTCACTTAAGGCACATCACCACTAGCAACGTCGGTGACCACGACCACTATAGTATATACATCGGCAAATTCAGTTGTCAAAACATCAACGCCAACATGGTTGATACCTTTGTATGGAAATAGGACACTTCTAATTTGAGCCCCTTTCAAAAACATGGCCGCAATGCAAGAAATGGATTAATTATGACACATGGGAGATTGGTCAAGATGGCATCAAATGATCAGTCTTATCTCTCGCTAGGTTTGTTCGCTGCAGCTTAAAGACTGCAGCTGTGAGGGTTCAATTCTAAGTACATACTAGAAAGATATGCCTGGGAGCAGGCCAGCTGCCCAGTCAATTGCATTTGAACATTGTTATGTTATTCACGCTCGTGTAGCCGTTGATGAATTATTATTCTGAATACTTTATTGATATTCGCGCTCGTTGATACATTTGATATCTCTAGCAATGGACAATATAAAACACAATTTTTTATTAATACTCTGCGTACTATAAGGGATATGAGAAAGAAGAATCAGGAAGATTAGCTGGCAAATCATCAAGAAAATTAGGCAAACCATCTAGTTCCTGGAGTGCATATATTGGGAGCCAGGTATGCTACATGCACAGATATGCCGAGGTGGACATTTCTGTACTGTTCCAACTACAGTACTCCATTCGTTACTGTTCCTTTGCTTTTGCATCTACAGTAGCCCATCGCAGCCGTCCGTTCCTTTCCTATGCAACCATCGTAGCTGTTCACTCCCCTCCAGGCCTCCAGAAACAGCCGCCGCCTCGCGTTTCTCGATCTCTCTTCGCCCGTCCTATTCCCCTGCGCCGCTCCCAGTCCCGCTGATCACCGCCCCTGCCTCCGCCGCAGCTCGGCCATGTTTAGGTGCCCGAATTTTGCGCCGCCAAATTTAGTGTTTGGTACTGTAGCGCAATGTAACATTTCGCTTGTATTTGATACTAATTGTCCAACCCTTGACTAATTAGGCTCAAAACGTTTATCTCGTAAAGTACAACCAAACTGTGCAATTAGTTTTTTATTTCGTCTACATTTAGTACTTCATGCATGTACCGCAAGTTTGATGTGACGGAGAATCTTCTTTTTGTATAGTGCCAAATTCAGGAGTTTGAGAGGAACTAAGAAAGGCCCAAAGGAGGCTAACGCTACCTTTTGCTCTCTTTGTGCGAAAGAAAGAATCTGACCATGGAGGGCCACAACGCAGTGGCACAGGTGGGAGGCAGGTTTAGTTCCTCTTATCTAACCTGTGTGTACTGTGCTTTATGTATGTCAATCTGGCCAACCGAAATATTTACCCTGTCAATTGTTTCCGCTTTCATTGAATAGCTAATGACTTGTTTCACAAAAAACTATCAGGGTGGACAATCAGGGGTTGTTAGGATTGGTTCTAGTCACTCTTGAGCATAGCTCAACTCACAACCTAGGGCACTGAATTTTCTTTTTATTGTGAAATGTTTGACCAGAATTTTCCGAATAGCCTTCCAATGTGATCGTTTCAAACAGTCACTTGAATTTGGCGATGTCATTGATTTGGCCACATGCATGAATCACATTGTAGCAGAACTATTGTTTTTGGTGCATATTTATCTTGTGCATCTACAAATATTGCTAATGTGCCTTTTTTCTCGAATACGCAAAAGGCTTACGCATCTTTATAATTTAAAAAGAAGAGTTTTTTTACACTAGCGTCGTAGCGCGTTTGGGGGTTAAGGTATTACATGAAGCGCAGCCCCCCTATACCCATCCTCTAAGCGCTCTAAGCGGACTACTCGTGCATTAGACAACTGCAAACAATGACACATGGATCAGGATTCCAATGATTCAGATTGGCACTTGAGAACCAATCACACAAACCAGTTTGTCCATTGCCAGGACATCCTTTGGAATGGGATTCAGGAATCAATACAGATGACTTGCAAACCACATCCAAACAAAATTTGAAAATATACTATACACATAGCATGGTAGCATAACAGAGATTTGTGATCTTGTTATATGATCATTCAGGCCTATGTCATAACACATAACCAGTAAAAGGAACAATATTTCTCCAATAGATTCAAACCAGACAAATACAATAGCAAGATGCAACCGGTCTCCTTGAGCCTTCAAAATTGTGGTCACCTCCAAAAACAAGTCACAAGAAAGATGTTGAGCTAAGCCTTTTTTTCGATGATTTCTTGAAACGTTTCTTCTGGGGCTTGAGCTTATCAGATTTCGAGGACATCTTTCTGTTTTTCCTTCTTTGCTTTTCCTTCTTCACCTTGTACATTGTGATTGCCTGCTTATAAAAATGTTCACAGATGCTGTTAGCTCACTCAAACAGAACAAGAAGTGCAAATGATGGTGGGCAAAACACAATTTAATGTACTCCATTGAAAACTGGAACTTGCCTTGCCAACATCAAGATGTCCAAAGTTTCTGGCAAGTAGAGACTTCAGGATTTTGTCATTCTGCTGTTTCCCCAGGTTGCCCATTCCCTTCCCTTCAGCAACCGGGAGAAACTGCAGAAATGACATGATTCAGCTAGTGCACAATTCAGCCTACAAAGGCAGACTCAGAAATCGAAGCCATTAAGATATAAAAACCTTTCTATGTTTGCCATGATGGTTTGGAGGTTTCTCGCCAGGCAACTTCTTGTCAAACGTCCCACCACTTGCTGTTGCAGATCTCATGCCAGCAATATTCTCAAGATCCTCTTTTCTAGATTTTTTCGAAAGATCAGCTTTAGTTCCTGAGATGGGCAAGGACTTTGCAGCAAGCTGTATATGACTGCACACAAAATATATTGGAGAGCTGTTAGATGACTATACATCTATACTGCATAATTCTCAAGGTTTCTTACTGGTACAAAAAGGAATTCATAGGAGGGAGGGGTAAGCAATAGGTGAGTGAAGGATTATAACCTTGGCAAAGCACCCACTTTTCCTGCTTTCTTTAAATTCTCTAGTCTGTTTTTTCCTTGCTTTTCTACCGCTTCTTTTGCTTTCTTTGTGCGAAAGGGTCAACTCCAGGCTCTGTAACAAATGAATTTTTTGATTAAAAGGGTATATTAGGTTGACCAACCAGGTTTAGGATACATGCACATCTAGAAAAGGAATAGTTAATAATAAGGAAATGCTTGTCAGATTTAGGTCCTAAACTATGAAATGACTGCATATCAAAAATAAATAGGGCTAATGAAACATGCTGGAAAATTTGCTGGACGGAGTCAACTAACATAAGCAGATGAATATGATAGCTGCAATACTGGATCAGGGAGAGATCAGTCAACACAACAGTCAACAGTATTGTTGGCAAAAGGTTCATGAATACAAATTACTAACCATCAATGGATTTAGCTTCAATAATTGTGAGACCAAGGAGCTTGACTTTCTATCCCAAAATGTAGTTGTATTGAAGCCGGTCAATATGATCAAAAGCTAACTTATCATCATCATCAGATTCAACATCTTCAGGATGGCACCAACGTGGCTTGGGCACAGGCCACCTGCAGTTCATTGCAATGAAATAATTTATATATCCAAAACTTAACTTCAGACTAATAAATAGAAACATGGATCGGAATAACAACCTGTTAATCTTATTCTTGACATCTCTTGGCATTTTCCAGAAACACGCACTAGAGGCATTGCCATTGTCAGATTATGCTTCAGCAAGCTTCTTAAAATGCTCCAAAAAAGAACAATGCTAGACATGAACAATGCTAATAACTTTTTCGCTCAAACGATGCTAGAATCTTGCATATATCTTCCCATAACATGAAAGGAGTTCCAATTCTCGTGTCATAGAAATTCATTCCAATAATATTGCCATCAAGATTAACAAGAGGGCCTCCAATCCCAGCCTAGCAAGTTAACATAGATAAGTTGTGATTTCTATTCAAAAAATTGCAAGCTAATTCATTCCAATGCAACTATATACTTCCTTTGTTCAGAAACACAAAGCAGAGTCTGTCCAATTCAAGCTTTGACAATTGATTAATCCAATATTATCTAGTTTTCATCAAATGATACCATTACATTCATATTCCAAAGTACTTTACCATGAATATATTTTAATTGTAAGCAAAATAATGACGGGAATTTACACTTTTACAGTCAATGCTCTCTTTTAGAGTCAAATTACACCTAATAGAAAAAAAACAGAGTTATTACCTTAGTGATTTTACATGTTGAACGTGTGAGGAACTCACAGTCAAGTGTGCCTGTCCAGGAACTAGACAACCACTAGTAGCCATTAATGTGCCTGATTCGAAGCAACGCCCTACAGTTGCTACTCTAGAACTTGACTCATAATCAAAGCTCGTATTTAATGGACGAAGAGCATGGTACTTGACACTGACTAGAGCAATGTTGTAATGTAGATTGCAATGCTCTAACTTCCCTTCTTTGTATTGGTTGTTAAGAAACACTTTAATCTGCAAATAATACAGTGATCAGACTTAAACAACACCTTAGAAGAACATCAGCATCAAACAGTTAACGCCAACCCTCAAGTTTTCATCAATCTTGTTCTCATCGCCAGAATCTCTAACCAAGCTCGTTGATGTCAAAATCATCTTTGATCCATTCCATTCAATGAAAAAACCTGCGCATGCAAAAAACCTTTTTTCTCCTGCATACCATGATTCTGATTACCAACTAGTTGTAATCGAAACAGAGATGAAATAGTAAATATCACATCGTTGTAAACTCACCTGTCTCACCATTGAATGAAGCCAGTGCGACAACATTGCGATTTAGGGCAGAAGCTCTTCTGCTGAATTTACTCCAGACACCTTCACCATGTATGCCGCCAAAAGGGTCTTCAAAAGAATGTATGTCGCCAAAAGTGTCTTCAAAATAATTAACCAAGATCATGCCCTCTAGAGAAATACATTGATAAGTTGTTAGTGGTACATGAGAGTTGTAAAAGATCAACAAATTTTAGAAGCAGTGACTCACTTCCTAACATGGAGGATGGTAACTTAGGGTAACCCTTGGAGTTTACATCTAACTGTTCCTGGTTGAGAAAATCTCCATGTACTGGTGCAATGTCACACCCGGTTTTAAGAACAAAACCAGATTTACACCATATGTGAGCCCAGGAAGTCAAATCTCACATATAGCCACAAATTAAAGTGATATCAAAAGACAATACTTAAATACATCTGTCAGGTCTTCATAATGTTTTCCAAGGTATACCAAAAGAGCTTGATGAGCATCATCCGATATACCAGCTTGCATACTAAAACGATCTGCGAGAGATGTGTGAATGGATTCCACCATCCTTGAACCAGTAGTCAGACTACGCATTGTGACATGTGCCTCTATGCTCCAATGGCTCTCATACTTAGGATGAGTCCAAACAGTGCATTTATACTCCACCGTGGCTTGTCGATTAGGGTAGTGGTCTTGCAACACTTGCATGAGTCAAAGGTGGAAGAAAGCTTCACTGCTGTAGAACGTAGTAATGTACTCCTTGTGCCAACAAGTGTGTTGAATCTGAGCTTTCGTGAAAGCTTGACTTCCTTCACTGAGACACGGTCTTCCAAAGTTGTTGCGAGCAGCTTTCTCATGACGAACCATCTATTTGGATAGAAGGGAAAAAGATGAATCAAGACAAAGTTCTTATAAAAGAATAGAAAAGGAGGGAGCATAATTTTAATAAAATATCAAGGTTAGAGGAAGAGCAAGAACTAGATAAGGTTAAGAGCTTACTACAACGACCAGTTCTATCTAGGCTTGCGTCCTATAGTCAGCATTGCTCTGATACCAATTTGTCACACCCGGTTTTAAGAACAAAACCAGATTTACACCATATGTGAGCCCAGGAAGTCAAATCTCACATATAGCCACAAATTAAAGTGATATCAAAAGACAATACTTAAATATATAACATATAACGTCAAAGGATAACCTCAACACAACAAACAGCGGAAAGACGACTCCGAGCTTCAGGCGAAGGCTCCAACTTCACAGGGACAACTGACTGGTTGATCACAAGCCTAACTCCTTTAACTGTTGCTCTTCGCAATCTGATATGGTTGATAAGGCAAGGGTGAGCACTTAACGTACTCAGCAAGATTAACACAGGGTTATGAAGCTCAAAAGGCTGACATTGTCTTACTGCGGTTGCTTTTAACTTGGTCAAGTTTTAACCATAATTAGCTTTAGTTATGCTTAACCCAGTTGGGAACCACATGATCATTAATGAAACAATCTCTTATATCATATCTCCAAACTCACCACCATAAGTTGTTCAACAACATGAGTTACTAACACTGTGAGTTTTCCAGGCCGCTCGTGACCGTGAGCACGACTATCATGATAGATTTACACTCTACAGAGGTTATACACTTTACCCACAAGCCGTGTTGCCCATATACCTGGGTTTGCAACTCCCAAAACACTTTCAAGGTGAGCGGGCAGGGAACACTATGAAGTCTTTCAAAAGTCTTCCCAACATGTTGACAGACCCTACGGATCCAAGGGCAAGGGGTATGTAAAGCCCCTACTCGATGGTACCTTTCAAAGCGGTAACCACCCTAGGACATGCCCTACAACCAGCTCGGCAATGGTGCCTTTCACGAACTATCAACATGCTAGTACGAATCTTCATACTTGACTAAAGCCAGAGCCATTATAGCACTCATGGTTGCATTTGAGTCCCAGCTTTTGCCCTACAGTGGGGTCCTATTCCATGTTGCTATAAAAGCCAATTTTATCTCATTGTTGCATATATCATTAATCAATATTCGATTCAATATTCATCATGTAAAGCATAGCAGAGCTACCCATATGCATAGAAACTCATGGTGACAAGGTACAAGGTAACAAGCTATGGTATAGATCTAAATAGGAATCAATTTAGACACATGCAATATGATTAGATGAATTAAAGTGAATATGTAACAAGGATGATCCCATGTTAAACTTGCCTTAAACTCTTAGATCCTTTCTTCACTTGATTCTCGATCTTCTGATGACTTCTTCTTGATCTCCACGTAAATCTCACCGATTGGACAAGATCATAACACCACACAAGCATATGAACAATCATACAAAGCATACAATATATCTACTTCAGAACAATACACCAATCAATAAAAAAGATTTAAAAGAAGTCTACGTATTGCTACGATCACGCAGACGCAAGAATCACGCTAATCGGATCTATAACGAAAAGAAACGTCTACCGAAGATTAACTTTTATAAGATAATTAAACTTCATTTATTTTATTTAAAAAACATATATTGGATACTTCAGAGAAATACCCAAATTAAATTAAGTCACATTACTTTGCTTTGTAAAAACAAGATTAAACTAAGTATGTTTTGTTTTATGAAAAGCCGAGGTGGAAAACCCTAATTGATTTTAATTGGAAAACCATTGATTATATAGATTAATCAATTATCAGTTTATTTCAGAGAATAAAACATATTTGATATTGTTACTAACAGGTAGATCTTATCGTTACGAAACCAACGCAACTCGAACGGGACAAAACGGATCTAAAACGAAGAAGATATAGATTAAACAAGATTTTGAAAAGGGCAAGATTAAAGCATTAAAAGAATTAATTTACTTTGATTTTCAAAAGTAATTAACATAAATGAAAACTATACTACTGGATAGAGCATAAAACTACGAATCTAACGCAACTTGAACGGATCGATTTGGATTAAAAACAAAGAAGTTATAGGGTTTTGAAATCGGATGGCAAATCTGTAAATAGGGATTTTCATTTAAATCCGAATTAAACAGATCTAAAAAGAGAATACGCTTTCCAGAGGGGAAAATGTAAAGCTGGAAACCGCTTTGGACGGCGGGTTGAGAGTCAGAGAACCTGATGGGGTATCTTTGATCTGTGGCCGTCGGATCTGATCTGATCGGTTCAGATTAGAAGAGGGGAGAGAGGAGGGCAGTGCGGCGCCGGAGCAGAGTGGAGGACGGCGGCGCCATGGCCGGCCCGAGGCGGTGCTCGCCGGCGGGGGTCGATCAGGGGCTCCAGTGCTCGGTTTTCCTCTCCGAGGACACCGGGAGAAAGAGGAGAGGGAGGCGAGCTCGCCTAGGAGTTCGAAGAGGCTCGAGGACGGTCGGGAAGGGCCGACGGCGCAGTACAGCGGCGGCGGAGGTCCTGCACACGGCGGCGCGAGGTGATCTCGAGCTAGGGTGCTCGGTTTCGCATGGGATTTGGTCGGGGAGCAAGAGGATGAAGCCGCGAACTCACCTAGGGCTCTGGCAGGGCTCGATCGAGGGCGGAGGACGGCCGTCGACGGTGAACAGTGGCGGCGGTTTCCTGCAGAGCGGCGGCGGGGTCAAACCGAGCGCGAAGGAGAGGGGAAAAGGGAGGGGAAAGATGTTCCGCACATACGCGAAGGCGATGCGAGGCTCGGGGAAGAGATTGGAGCGGCCGGGAGCGCGGAATGGCGGTTGGCGGCTCGGCGGCGGAGCTCTGCTCGGCGGCGGCGCTCTGCGGCTTGCGAGACGAGGCGATGCGATGGGGAAATCGGCAGCGCGGGGCGGTTGCTATTTATGGCGGCCGGGGACAGAGTCCCACGCGGCTACGACTCGGCGGCGCGCGGCGTGTCCGGCTCGGACTCAAGGAAGGAGAAGGGAGAGGGGCTGACACGCGGGCCCGTGCTGTCAGCTGCACAAGGGAGGAGGAGAGAGACGTGGGCGCGGGCGAGCTGGGCCGGCCCACGCGGGAGAAGAGGAGGGAGAGGGAGCAGGCCGGGTGTTGGGCCAGACAGGCCGAAAGAGAGAGAGGAGAGGGTTTCGGTTTTCCTTCTTCTTTTCTTTTTATTTTCTTTTTGCAAATTGATTTTCCAACAGATTTTCAAAAGGGTTTTGAAATCCTTTTTGAGTTTTGCAAATTCACCCAACACAAGAAAATGCAGAGGCATGCTATGCACAAACAAGTTGAACCCTAACATGATATTAGTTTTAGTTTTATTTATTTAATTCTATGCTCACAAAATTATTTGAAATAAATCAAATTTAATTTAAATTCAAACCTAATTTGCTAATTCAAATTTTAGGGTATTACATGCAACAAGGTCAAGTGATCAGCACAGACATATACAAATACTATACACAGAAAGTAAATTCATATAAACTCTGCAATAGCATGTAACATTAGTTATATCATGATACCAGCCTGAGCAACGATTAGCATTAGAAGTCAACGTGCATGAACATACCCATAGGCCATAGTGTACATATGTTAACTAATCAACAATATGAGAGTACAAGTGAAAGGGCCGGACTAGTTGATGTACAAATGTAAACGCTAAACTTGCACAACTTCTAAATAGGTACCATTACGAACTGCAACAATTTGCATAATAATATGATGTTAAGAAGTTTTGAGGAGTGCCTGTGTGCTCACCTTCTATATAGACGTTAGATTTCTCACCTACGGATGCTTCAGGCCTGCAGAACATAAAAATGACTAGTTGACTACTAATCAAAAAGTAAAATGGATCAAACAAGTGCACTTATACGAAAAATGGTGCCAAAAACTATGTGGGTAGAATCATAGGCAAGGAACAAGACAGAGAAACGAGAAGTCATGCGGAAAATGTTTCATGAAAACATGATCATAATGCACATTCCAACAAGATTAACATACAGTTTTCAACATTGGCACAAGAAATAAGACAAACATAGTACATGACAACTGTGAATCTGTGATTCATGCCATGACTGCAATGCACAGATGGCAAATAGGTATAGGCTAAGGAATAGCAGCAAATGATCTAAATTATTGCATTATGTTGTTTAGCACGCAAAAGGGCTTACCTTATAAGCTCTTTTAGGAGAAGAGCTAAAGTAGAATAGAGTAGGTGAACTAGTAAACGGCATGCATTAAATAGACATACCTGTGAACCTTCATTTTTTTTGACTGTGCAAGACCAGTCTTCTTTTGCACAAATGTCAAGTAATGCTTGAGAGTTGTGCCCCATGGTAGAAAAATGGCTCTTCTATTGGTAAAAAAAAGGTTCATGCCAACCATATCCCCATCAAAAGAAAGAAGTGACCCACCTTCCCAAGGCTAATAAATAAAACAAGCAACACGGGTTGCATTTGAACAAAATGAATTTGTACAGAACAAGAGTTAAATATAAACAAGAAATCATTTCTGTTGCTTCCATGCATAACAGAAATAGAATGAAATGCTCATATCATCATGCAAGTGTACCTTTGAGATTTTACAATCAAGATCTCTATCAACCTTAGATACCCTTGAATCGCCACTCAAATCCACAGTGTCGACCATTATTTCACCAGAGGTGTCACGCCCTACAGCTAATACTTCACCATGGGGCAGACTTTCCAGTGCACTTTGGAAAAGTCCAACCTGAACATCACGGACATTATAGACTTCGACAACAGAAAAGTCATTATCCAAATCATATTCAGCCATATACCCATCATACAGTTTGGTGTCGTCAAGGCGCACTTGAATCTAAAAAATGACAAAGCAAGAAATGAGCACACAATGATCAGAAGTAAACAGATTAATAAAGGATGATTGTCACCACCAACCTTTAACTCATCATGGTCTTTGGTTGTAGCATCAAGAGCTCTAACCAGAGTTGCAGTAGTCAAAAACTTCGTAAAAAACTGGTGTTCAATAGCTATGCCTGAGCATGAAAATAAGATTTCGTCTCCTACAGACGATCGCAAGTTAAATCATTTATAACTGGTGGCATTTCAATAAATATTTGTTAGAAAACTAAGAAGACTAAGCATATATAATCACCATTGAACAAAATAATAGAAGCGACACTTTTAGACAAACATGATTTAAGCCCATCACTGAGCCCAGTCCAAACATCTTGGTTAGAGTCCCAAAGGAGGTCACCTAGTTGAAGAAAATAAAATATAAAGCAGATGTGAATAATCATATAAACTGCAAAAACGCCGGGGGCGTAGCAGAAAAGAGAAAAAAGATAGCAGACCTGAGATCCACTCATTCTTGAAGGCTCTACTATTCTTATGAAAGCTTCTAGGGAGATGACCACTGCCCCTCTTAGCTTTCACCATGTTTTTTAAGACTGGTGCAGAACTTTCTTTTAGAAATAAAAAAGGGCAAAATGTGGGGGTCATAAGCAGTGAAGCAACAATATAAAACTATAACCGAGCAACTAATCAGGAATGTGAATAATGGCATTATGTTAGGGTTGCTGATCCTTGGTTGCCTGAAACACCAAGAAGGTAGCCAAAAAGCATAATTTCTTAGCAGTGGCAGAGCTTGCATCTAAATTGCGCATGGCCAACAAGTAGATACATTGATTGTTCATAAATATCAGCTAGCTGTTAGTGTACATGTCTTTTGGAGTTTGTAAAAACAGTGCGTGTGACATGAAGTTTTGCCACTGTTAGCTCAACTATCAGCTATAGCATGGAGTGCTGACATGACAAGGACAGTGCAATGTCACACCTGATGTATAAGCCTATTTCTTAGGTTGTGTCCAACTGTATTTCAAGTGCCAAGTATGTTCCCCAAACATATGTTTATGGTATTCCTTGGTTCTGAGTTTCGCAAATAACCGATCGGTTCCTACATCTCAGGTAACCGAACTTTCTCAAAACCGAAGAACCGAACCGATCGATTTCGGTTAACCGAATGCCCAGGCTAAAACACAACTGAAAGAAAAGAGCTCACTTAAGCCTTGTATTTTATTTTATTTTTTGGTGCGGGTTAAGGTAGTCACTAGTCAAACCTAGCTTCGCCTTCCAATTGGAAGGTATGTAACATGTTCTCTTCTACCACTTAGTCTAGACCACGCATACAAAAAGCGCCAAAGAAGCAGTCAACTTCATAATTCAAAAAAAGCGGCCCTGGTGCAAGCTGTAGAGCTTTACCGCCTGTGACCAAGAGGTCCAGGGTTCAAGCCCCAGCCTCTGCACATTTGTGCGGGAAAGGCTGCTGGCTATTTTCCCTTCCCCAGACCCCGCAGTGCGGGAGCCTACGGCACTGGGTACGCCCTTTTTACGTAACTAATCTTTTTGCTCAATATTCCATGTTATACTTTAAGATAAGTTGGTGTATTTTTTCAGAATTCCATGCACTAGCGGAGCCAAGGCCCGGCCACCCTGGGCTCAATCACCGTCACACACACATGCATCATGCAGATGCAACAATAGCAGGGCAGCATGCAGGCTAATAGTACTATTTAACTAGCTTTCAAGCGGCGCCGGCTGCCTGGTCTAGCACTTTTTTACATGCAAGCACCCCTCTCGCTTCCACGGTGTCAAGAAAATTTGTTAACGGTTGCTTAGCGCTGTCTCAGCCCTCTGTGATGTACCTGGTCTTAGAGGAGACGGAGCTCTGCCAAATAGATCTTTAGTAGTACGTTGCGTATCGCCCAGGCTCCACAAAAGTCCTAGTTCCGGTTGTTGTTACTCTGGTAGCGCTGCTCGTTGATTATAAATCGTACTAGATTCTTTAAGCGGTTTCTAAAGAAACACTGTATGCTTGAAGATCAATATCTTTTAGAATTATAACATCAATATTGTACTACCCAATCAAGCGATCTCGTTGAAAAAGGTCGACCCGTTGATGTAAAGTTCCAATTAGATGACGCATGTAATCGGCTGCATGTACCAAGAAAAAAACACCACTGCACCCACATGCCACAAGAGGTGGGGCACAAATCTGGACTTCGCCGTTCCCGTCTCCCACAGCAAGAATTTTTAGATCAGATCTAGGTTTAAGGTGCCTGAAGTCAAACGAGAGGGAGGAAAAGGATGCGGGTGATGCACGTACCTGGTGTCCGCCTTGCTCACCGTCAGCCAACCCGCCACCACCGCCGTGTCGGCGACCACACCAGGACGGCCGAATTCTACAACAGGGGAAGGAGAGAGGAAGATAGGACGACGACAGAACCCTAACCCTAACCTCCTAACCATCCGCCTCTGCTGCCGCCGCCTGCCCCCCCCAAAACCTCTTCTTCCTAGATTCCCGGCATGTCACGTGCATTGCTATCCATAGCGATGCCCGGGCGACAAATAAAATTTCTACATGAACCCCTAGCATTCGATTAAATCCATTAGAGCGAGCAACATACAAACAAGGCGGGTCAAAAGGACTACTTGACCACAAGAATCCCTAACCTTCGATTCGATCCATCAGAGCGAGCGAGCAACCACAGAACCGATTGATCGATCTAATGGCGGAGGAGGGTGGAAGGGGACAAGTGTCTTCGTACCTTAAGCGGGAGGAGGGATCGAAAAGGCTCGCGACAAGACGAGAATGGATAGTCGAGAGTGCGGGCGGAGGAGGCGAGGTCGAGTCGGCGGAGAATGCAAACGAGCTCGACTGTACTCTACAGTCAGCGATCTGGCCCGTCCATTTTCGATCCAACCGTGAGGCTACCAAACTTGAAGCCACAACACCCGACCCATCTCAGCCCAGCACGACTTCACGTTCGTCTTTCTCGTTTGCAGCCAGCCAGTTCGACCGACGCGGTGCAGCGCCTAGCCGGAGATGATGATTGACGAGTGTGGGCTGCTGCGAGTGCGTTTGCTCGTCTGTTGTGACACCCCACTCATCGTCCCCCTCGATCGGGAACCGGCAGCGGCGCAACGCAAGGAGTGATGGCAGATCTAGACGGTGGTGCCGCACTAACTAGTCGAGGAGACATTGGTGGCGGTGAAAGACTGAGTCGAGGAGACATTGGCGGCGGTGAGGACTGAGTCGTTCATGGCGACTGGCGTGCTCGTGCGCGATGTGCGGCGGCGTGCCGGTGTCCTAGCTTCGTGGAACATGTCCCTGCGCAAGTGCGAGCTGAGCGCTTGGATGCCGGTGAATTCGGCTGACTGTAGAGTACAGCCGAGGAGAAGTCAAGCGGATGAGTGCGCGTCGGTCTAGGACGAAGAAGGCCGAGGGTTTCAGGTCTGGGGGCCCACCATGTGGTTACCACTCCAGTTGGGCCGGACAAGCCCCGCGCGTATTTTAAAGTTGATCCTGATCTTTTTTTCTTTCTAACTAGAACTAGTTTCCTGGTTTCGTAAGAAAAAAAGAGAGAGAGAGAGCGCGCTTCATGCAAAGAAAAACGCCCTGTAGAGTTCAGTTCCCCCTAAACTAAACTCTCCACTATCCTGATCCCGCGCGAACCATCATTACCCCGCGAAACGCACGCGTCAGGAGGTCGATCGCTGCGTTTGGCTTTGCACGCATGGAATTGGAAACGGACCTGAGTGGATGACTGGATTTCTTCAAAAGATGAGAGAAAAAGGAGCTCGGATCGGAATGGGCGGTGGTGGAGGCGCCCTCAAGGTCGCAGGTACTAGGACGTGCGTGTAAAGCCACTAGTCCGACGCCCCTACAGCTGCGAAAGGCGCCCGCCCCTGCCCTACTCTTTGGTAGCTGGACGGAGATCGAGCCACCACATCTGAGTATCCGACGACGACGACGACGACGACGAGCGGCGCAAAACACGCGTGGCCAACGTGGGCAGCGTGCTTGAAGCACCGTGCCTTATCCTTTGCCCTGCCGGCTGCCGCCACTGCTAAACACCTACCTAGAGACTAGGAACAGAGACGAACATTCCAGAGGCTGCCGAAATGGGCGGACGCCGATTGGTATGGTCGACGACGACGACACTTCATCGTTAAGGCACGGCCATTCCTCGGCGTGTTTTGTGCTACCCCTTTGTTTATTTATTATTTCTTTTCATTAGCAGTCTTTTCTGTTGGAATTTATATGGGTTTGGCCCAATAACAAATTCAGAAATTTCTAATAAATATCAAAGGCTAATGCATGAAAGCAAGAGGGGATGTGGGAACTATTTAGTACCACCTTGTTTGTGGAAGTGGAGGTATTGGTTGGACAAGACTATATAACTAGACTATCGGTCACGCCAATAAATTATAAAATTAAGAGCTAGAGTTTTTACCTCTTCTCGCTGTTGCGCCACCATAGCTACTCCAGTCCGATCGTCGGCGTGCACCGGCGACCGGGCGAGCAGGTCTCCGGAACCCTCGTCTTCGCGGTCGTCTTCCGTCCAAGTCAGACGGTACTACGTCCCGGCGTATTCGTCGTCAGCTGAACCGAAGTCTACCGTTGATCGACATCGACATCATCTTTAACAACCTGAACGTTCTAACAACCTGAACTAGTAGGTATAAACCTCGTGATCTAATCTTATCGTTCATATTGTCCAATCTATCTAGTATACAAGTCATGTTTATGCTAGTTAACTTGAACATGCTATGTGATATGTGGTTTAATCATGTTAGTATACAGTACATGCTTATTCTATTTTCTCAATCTGTCATGATTTATATTTTGATATTAATCTGAAAATTGTCATATATTTCAACATTTCCATGATCTTGATTTCGTGTGCTGATTCAGAAATTGTCATATATGTCAAAGAAGTTCTCTGTCACTCTTTCGGATGGTCGTGGCTTGGATGTGGCTGCTCTGCAGGGTGTGTTTGGTTTCCTGGTCTATTTCTAGCTTGGCTAGCTTCCAAGCCTGGTTAGCTTTAGCCTGTCCCGAGCAAGCCAACTCCAGTTATTTGGTTGTCTGGTTTGTTTTGATAAAATCACCTCTTCTTTGAATGGTAAGTTTACCTCCTCTCAGTCATTGTGTCAAACAGATAGTGGGTGTAAGAGAGAGAAGGACCGAGCAAGTCCACTACCTCCGACAGCTTCATTACCATGGCTAGCTCAAGTAGCACCCTCAAAGGGCCACCGGGGAGCAGCAGTGGCGGGCTCGTAGATGGCCATGGCAACCAAGTAGCGCCCATGTGGTCCACTCGGCCAGCAGCATGAAGCAGAAGGCGGCGAGCATGCGCTGATGCTTCACTGCCCTACAGCCTCGCAGGCCAACACGGGCAAGCGCCAGATGAAGCTGTAATAGTCTGTTTGTTGAGAGCATGGTGTTGCTTATCCCAAATAAGCTAGCCAGCTGGTTATCGTCGGCCCATCAGGGCATCACCCACCCATTTGATTTGATTTGATCATACGAGTGACAGACGATCTGTCGTTGAGCTGTGAGCCTGTCGCTTTCCTAAACTGACACGGGAATTTCTAAAGTCTACATGGAGGTGTAACATCCTTCCTTTTTCTTTTCTTTTTTATTTTTATAATGCGAGAATCGTATTATTTTAGCTAGCATGTGGATTATCATTCTAACCCTTCGTTCGGGTTTTTTCTACTAGACGCAAGAAGTATTTTCCTGCTGCTTTATACTCTTATACACAAAAAAAAATCACTGTGGAAGTTGTAATTCCATGTCAAGTAGTATGCGGAAAATAAGGAACTCTCCAGTAAAAAATAAATAAAAAGAAAAAAAAACATCTTAGCTAAAACAGTGGCACACATTGCTCATGCTCTAGTAGAAGCGCGTACTCCTACTCGGAAAATCCATCCCGGGTTGCTGCCTTGCCCGGGCGGCTCTTCCCCCTCCCCTCCCCTTGACGGCCTCCCGCCACCGACACACACCGTCGGCACATGTGTAGTTGCCACCTCGCTTTCCCCTTCCCTTACCTCACACTCCTCTCCATCGATTAATCTCCTCCCCTTCAACAACCGCCGCAGCGAGGAGGAGATCTCCAGCGGCGTCCGCATTGGCACCCGCATTCCTCCCTCAGATCCAGATTCGAGCCCCCCAGTCGCGCGGATCGGTTGGAGATCCAGCTAATAAGCTCTGTAGCAAGCTTCCGTTCCGGCGGGGCGAGCTCGAGGATGAAGCGGAAGACGCGGAACAAGGTCATCGTGTGGACGCTGGCCCTGGCGGCGGTCGCGATTCTGGCGGGCGGCACGATCGCGCTGGTGCTCACGGCGGGGACGTGGAAGGCGCAGATAAAGAAGTCGCAGGAGAAGATCTGCAACAAGGGGTGGGAGTGCTCCGGGAGCAAGTACTGCTGCAACGACACCATCACCGACTTCTTCAAGGTGTACCAGTTCGAGAACCTCTTCGCCAAGCGCAACACCCCCGTCGCGCACGCCGTTGGGTTCTGGGATTACCAGGCTTTCATCATCGCCGCGGCCCACTTCGAGCCACAGGGGTTCTGTACCACCGGCGGCAAGAAGATGCAGATGATGGAGCTCTGCGCGTTTCTCGGACACGTCGGCGCCAAGACTTCGTGTAAGAGTCAAGACCCTTTTTGCTTCTTCCTCCTGTGTCTGCTGCTTCGGAACCCGTCGATTGACTCCGGATCGAATTGCAGGTGGGTATGGCGTGGCCACCGGCGGGCCGACGGCGTGGGGGCTATGCTACAACCACGAGATGAGCCCCGACCAGACCTACTGTGACAAGACCTACACCCAGTACCCCTGCGTTGAGGGCGCCGAGTACTACGGCCGCGGCGCCATTCCTGTCTACTGGTAATGCTATTGCTATGCTGGCCCCCCATGCTACAACTCGCTTTCACCACCGTTTCCAATTTCTCTTTTTTTTTTTCAATGGCTGAACTGAATCAGTTTGAAGTTGGAGAGCAGTAGAAATTAGCAGTCACGCTCTGAATTTCCAGTTGAATTGATGTGGCTGGCTACTTCTTGCAGGAACTACAACTATGGCGCCGCAGGCGACGGGATCAAGGCAGACCTGCTTCACCACCCAGAGTACCTAGAGCAGAATGCGACGCTGGCATTCATGGCGGCAATGTGGCGGTGGATGACGCCGATCAAGAAGAGCCAGCCGTCAGCACACGAAGCGTTTTGGGCACCTGGAAGCCCACCAAGAACGATACGCTCAGCAAACGCCTGCCTGGGTTCGGCGCCACCATGAACTTACTCTATGGAGAATCCATCTGTGGCAAGGGATACGTCGATGCCATGAACACTATAATCTCGCACTACCAGTATTACCTTGACCTCATGGGTGTTGGCCGTGAGCAATCTGGCGACAACCGTGATTGTGCTGAGCAGGCCCCGTTCAACCCCTCCAGCCCAACGGATGACCAGAAGCAGCAGCAATCAGGAAGCTAAAACAGACCCATTGTGCCATTGTCATGTGTTATACACCTGTTCGTTCTTGCCGCTGCCATTGATCAAGCTTCCCGAGCTAAATTGAGCAACTGATTCTTCAGAATGTGTGAAGCTGAAGCTGCATTGGGTTGATGTGTTTTCAATGGCTGATCACAAAACTGTATGTACTGTCTATGGGAATTGCGAGGTTTGTGATCATTATACCATGTTGTCCATAGATAGTTTGTTTTGGTTTCCTTCATTTTGTCAGATACGTTATACACATGTTTACAGAGGACTGAACATACCAGGACCCTCCCTTTTTTTTGTGAACTTCTGTATGTCTGCTTGCTATCGAAACATCACCTAGTTTTTTCTCAACTTTTTGTATGTCTTGTATTATTAGGTTATATCCAGTGCTAGTACATTGTTAGCATTTGGACTATAGACCATGTAAAAGAGAATGAGAACAACTCAGATTCTTAACTGACATAGGCTAGCTAGACTCAAGGAGAGCCACGGGACGTGCTAACTGAAGATAATACAGGTCGCTAACAGAGCATGTTTATGGCATTCATTCGTAGAACTATTCTGACCAGGGAAAAATCAACCGAGGTACAGACATTCGTAGTTGGAACTTGCCCACACTTCTTGCTTCTTGAAGTGAGTTGTAGCTACAGAATGTGGACTCGCGGAGTGACATGGCTCCTCTGAATGTACAAGCATGCGGAATGTATATCATTTTGAATCCTTAGTTAAACTGTTTGCTCTGTGAGAAAATGAATAGTGTATTTAAACATGTTTAACTAAACGTCCCTATGGCCCTATATGGAGTCTTTCAAATCTATGAAACAACATCTGTTTTCAGAATGGGTGCCGGCAAGGTTTGGAAACGGATCAGATTCGCATGGAATTGGATACGGATATGATCTTTAACCACATTTTAATTCGAATACGAATACAGATTCAGATATTTTTATTTACAAAATAGATGTCTCGGATTCTAATTTTTATTCGGATTCTATTATTTTAAAACAGCTCAGTTTCAGCAATAAAGCTGCTTATAAAACTATATTTGCAAAAATAAAACAGCTTAAATAATGAAACGCAAAATGCTAAACGGGGCCTAAAATTTGCTCCGAGAGTTCTACTTCTACCGAACAGCTCCTAAAAGAGACAAGGATCACATCAAATCGGAAACTTGCTCAGAGAATTACCACACCAATACCGCAGTAGTAATGATATATAACTTAAGATGAGACATTTCACAGCATTTGCTACTGGTCCGTCTGCCAAAAAGACAGGAGATTAAATCCGACGTGCAGCATAACTTTGCCGCTATGGCAGTTCATCATCTTACATAAGCAGGTTCCTAGCTAAGTACAAGGTAATAAACATACTTATCCAAACAAGTTCCATAGGGCTCTAAACTCTCGTACAAACATTTCGTTTTGCTGCCCCTGAAGTGTCGGATTTTGGGTCAGCCAGCTTCTGTGGTGTAATACTACAAATGAGGCTCGTGTGACCTCATAAAACAGAGAAACTGACGCCCAAGGGAAATGAGAAACACGCAGAGGACCAATAAAACCATGATAGGGGGCCAGTTGGCATCAGCATCACGAAACCACGATGCTGCCCACTTTTACTTTTCAGTTAGACGTCTCCCCGTTCTGGGCATCTTCCAAGTTTGGTTCAAGTTCATCAGAGAGATGGTTTGGCTCTACTGACAAAGAGCTTTCTACTTTTCTCTTCCGGGTTAGCACTACTTCTGATGCAAGTGTCTCATCGGGGAGAGAAGCTTCTTCCCTGAAGGCATCACCATCATGTGCTGTAGGAACTGCCCAGGCTATGGGATTCACTGAAACAAAATGTTGAAATGTGGAATCAGAGATGTATAGTGAGTCTAGCAGTGTACATACTACAGCAAACAGCAACATGACATAGCTAATTAAGTTTCTTATTAAAATGCTGAAGCGAACTTGTTCCACAGCTAACACTTAACAGTAAGTAACCATGATGAACAAGTTTGAGGTGCATAATGTAGCAAGCCCCTTAGCATCTACAATAGAGATGCCAGAACATTAAGTATAATTTCTAGTAAACACATAGCCAACATATGGCAGTTAGCAAGGCCTGTTTAGATAGTTTTTTGGGGGGTCGAAAAAGTTTTCCCAACAAATCCTATCACCCAAATAACCTCACAAGAAATTCATCTCAATTATTGTATACATTTCAACAGGTTAAATTAATTCACTACTCCCATATCTAATCAGGGCTTCAATCTGATCAACTAGTCAGAGCCAGATAGCTACAGCATCCTAGCCAATCATATGTTTTCCAAACATCTGCTTGTGTGCCCATATATTTCAAGCTATAGCTGTCATGTGGGGCCAAGGCTACGTCAGACGTCGGCGCAACCGCGACGTACGCCGTGCTGCGGAACGCGCTAACCAGGGCACTGCGGCTAGCAGTGGCTAGATGGAAAGATAGGATTTGTTAGTTGATAGTCCCTAGATTTATGGAGTGATTAGTTTCCTATTCGGTTGGCCGTATGGCTATATGTATCTGGTGTCAAGACGTTTATGAATTAAGCAAGTTATATTCCAATCTCTCTCTCTCTCTCTCTCTCTCTCTCTCTCTCTCTCAAACAAACCAAGCCTACGGCGGAGGAATAAACCTCGCCGGAGAAGATGGATCGCGACTACGAACTACGTAGTCAAGGTCCTGCTATCCGAGGGTTTGAGGCCCTTGACAATAGCATTCATCGCTTAACATGGAAAACTTCATCGAAGAATCAATAGTTCATGCATTACACTAGAAAGCAATTATTAGTTTGCTGATATCCAATTACGGACCTTCTTCTGGTTGAGAAGACTTAGAAGTAATTGTACTTGCTTCATCACTTGGATTTATCAGCTTCGGTTTCTTTTTAACATAGTCCTGCCGCAGAGGTCTAGGTATCTGGAATGAAAACTGAGCTAAAGTTACACCCTGTGCAACATACTCCGGATTCTCTTGGAGGAACCTGCCAAAGTAAGACATGGAGGCTTTAAGACGGATAGGTTGAAGCACATGTAGACAATTCAGAAATATAAGGAATAAAGGCAGTGCATAACTGGTACAGTTAACATCCAGTCATCCACATACTATTTATTTGGAATATCTACTTATTAAAGGCCTTAAAAACATAGAATGTTTGCTGTGAAAGTTGTGCTCATAAATTAAAGATGTTGAAACTTTTCACAGCGCAATACAGGAAACTTAGCTCACTAGATAAAGAATGGCATTCAAGGAAGTTTTGAAGAAATTCGAATTGTCATACCTATCGACTTCAACAAGAGACCTAAGTTTCCTTCCAGTAGGAGAGGTATAGTATCTGAAAGCAAATAGAAGAGGGTTACACAAACATATTAAGTTCAGAAAATGCAGTGAAAAATGTGTGACTTTGTATGTCCCAAAGGTCAATAATTTTATACACGTTGTTCCAGACGTGCATGTCTGAATTTTTTCTAGATCCATGATATTTTGGAGAACATTTTGGAAAAAATCATAATGTTCCAACCAAAATGCAACACACTCGTATAAGCAGTTATGTTTTATGCTATTTTCTCTATCATTAACAATAATTTCAAAGGAAAGACGACAGCCATAAAAAGTGGAACCAAATTGTGTTACAAAAGAGAAAAGATCAGAGCAAATCAGCAAATACAGCACTGAAAGAAAATAATTACTTACACATCAGCAAATTTGGTACCCCCTTCACCTCTTATCCTAATCTGCCTTTCCCAACCACGAGGGGCTTGTGCAATATTAGGTTTGTCAATAGCCCAAAGCCTGCTACCATCCTGAGATATATCTTCTGGGTCATTGCATGTTACATCAGGTTTCCATTCACGAGCTCTTTTACATACAAAAGGTTCCTGTATAATACGTTCACGGATTTCTTCATACTTCTCCTTTGTTGGAATAAGCCGCCATTTAAAACACTTAGCACATTGGACAGTGAATGCTCCAATAGATGGTGATATCCCCCTTGTTATGACTGACTTCTGCAAACGGTTTTCTCCCAGTTCATCTTGCTCTTTATCTCCTGTTTCAGAGTTGAAAAGAACCATTTGATTTGATGCAGTTTCTGAAGAAAAACCGTCATTGTCAAATCGGGGACCATTACTATCAGAAGGCACCGTAATCTGACTGTTCTTTGATGATTGGGGAGATTTAGAACTTTCCATCGGTTTTGTACAAATTATTAGAGCCTAGGTACCTGCAGTTGGTAAATGTTAGAATTCTCTGCTGCAAACAGAAGAATGTACCTGACCTGCATAACCAAACCAACCTACGTGGTTAACAATCTTTTGTACAAAGTTAGAAGCTGTTGTATGACAAGAAGCACCTTTGATTCAGACTGATGCCTTAAGTGCAGTTGTGAATATCAGGGTTCCAAAAAGCAGCACTAAGCGCACGCTTCAGCGCGCTGAAGCTCTAAGGATACATACAATGCTCCTAGCTGTCCAGGCGCTTGTAGACGGTTACATAATTTGCTTGCCACGGTGGACATGATACCGGCGCTTGTACGCAGCATCACTGCCTAATCAAGCGTCCGACGCTTGCCCGACGCCTGTGCCTGGGCTTGAAGCAAATTCTACCGTGACAAGCTAATTAACTACTATTGTTGGCTTGTTTTCAAGTAATAAAGAAACGCCTCTCCCATTGTAAGTTAGGTCTGCTAGATAATGTTTTGCGGCTTCTCTCTTTAAACGCCGACGTAAGCGTCTCTGCGTTATTCGTGCTCTAAGCGGACAGGCAACGCTTCGCTTTCGGGCATAAGCGCTCCCAAAGCGGCGCGACGGCCTTAGTGGAGCAGCGGCTGCTGGCTTCAGCCTTGGCGAGGGCACGAGGCGACTGGCGACTGGCGAGAGGAGGGAGGGGCAGCCGCTGCCGCCGCCGCCGAGCCTGGGATTGCCCCGCCGTCGCTACCGATGAATCTCCGCAAAACGCGCTGAGAGAGAGAGAGCTGCGAGAAATGGGGGAGCTGAAAAAAGTAGATCTCACCGGCTACTTCTCCCTTCTCACGCGGGATGGACGGCGCTGCCCCTAGATCCACGCGCTGCGGCTCCTCCTCCCTCCTCACGCGCGTAGCCGGCGACGGAGAAGAATCCCGGCGGCCAGGAACGGCGGAGGGAGGCGGGGCGGCGATGAGAGGCGAGACGGCGCGGGAGGCAGGGCGGAGGAGGCGGATGCGCGCCGTCGCTCGTCGGCGCGACGGGAGGTGTGGGGGCGGTGGTGGTAGTCCGAGCGGGAGCGGTGGCGCGGCCGAGACTGGGCTGGGGACGGGGAGGGGGTGCTCCGGAGAAGAACAGCGGGGTTTACGGCGGAGGGGAAGGGTTGAGGATGTGAGTGCTTACTCGCGTTCTCCGCCCCGTGCCTGGTCCGAACGGAGGCTGCGTGCTCTGCCTCGCCTGGTGCACGGCTCTAGGCAAACTTGCCCTCCTTGCCTCAATGGTATGGAAAGATCAACTCCAGCTTTTTACACGGTAACATTATTACTGTAAAAAAAATATAAAGAGCAATATCTTCTTTCTTCTTTTTCTTAAAATCTAATCAAGTAAACAGAATTGAAAAAAACGAATTATAGAATACAGGGAAGCACATGCTAGTAACAAATAAATCTTACTTTCTCATTTATTTTCTCTCCCTAACAAAAAAAATTTCTCATTTATTTTCTCTCCATTCTCTCTATTTTTTTATCCGGTACAACTTGGACGCACACAAGCCACACACTCCATCACTCACACCACCACAGCCACACACACACACGTACGCGTTCGTACACACGCAAAGAAGAGATTCAGAGACTCCAAAGCGCCTCTTGACAACAAAGCAAAACTCAGAGCAGACCTTTTGACACACGACGCTTGGTAGCAGACCTCTTGCCGCATGCCATCACATTGTCCCAGTCAAAGCCTAAGCTTAGGTGGTTACCTCTCTTGTGACACTAGAAGTTAGGTTTTATCAACTAATTTCAACATGGTTACGGGTCGTGATCTAAGCTCCGGTGACCATTAGTGGTCTGCGACGAACGATCAGACTTACCTGATCACCACCACCTATGCTTTGGTGGGTGCACTATGGTGCCAAAATGGATAAAACCATTCACCGAGCTACTCTTCACAAACCTTTTGTCACAATCCAACTTGAAGTTTTTGGAAACACCCCTAGAAGTCTAAAGCTCTCACCAAACATGGCACTAAGCCAATGCTTCACTTTAGCTCTTCTCTAACAACAGATAAAATGATCTTATCATTTCAACATGGGCCGCTAGATCCAACTCCTACAAGACAAAGGACTCCAAATTCGACTCTTGATCCTCGTAATCTTCTCCAATCAAACCAAGTCAAAAGGGTCAACTTTGATCAACTCGATGGTTGACTTAGTGAAATTCTGCAAGCTATCACTCGAGAAATGATCTCTAAACTCATAGTGGTTTCTACAAACTCTACGAAGTGAACAAAGACCCTCAATTTCAATCTCTCTTCTCCAAATTCAAAATTTGTGTTCAGTCAGGCCATTCGAATCTAGATTGACCTATATGACAAATCCATTAGTCAACAAAATCAATTAAGATGGGTTGTCCCTCTCTCTCCTCACTCTGGAGCCCACTTGTCAGCTTGAGATGGTATATTCCTAGGTACTAGTTCAGTTCTCTCACTCACCCACTCCCTCTCTCTGTCCACTCACTCTCCTCTGTCCTCAAGGTGGAGAAAACAACAAGCGAGAGTTATAAAGAGAAGAAAGAGAAGGAAAATCTATATCTATACCTAATAATAAAAAGACAATATTTTAACCTAGATTTTCGCCTGGCCCTCCCTCGGACTCCGCGGCATGCCTCCTTCCTCCATGCAACATCTCAATGGACACTGCTATTAAAGGAAATCATGAAAAGAACACCAATACCAAAAAGGAATCATACATGCCATTGCAATCCAAATTGACCATAAATAAAAAAATATGTATGAATCAATTAAACATAAAAAAAATCCATGCCGGCGCCACAAGGCCAGGGGACGCGAAGGGCACACAGTTGCGAGCCGCCGAGACGCCTGTGCGCGGGAGACGCGAGGGTCCAGTTGGTGCACCGTCGAGCTGCCGCCACGCGGACGCGACCCTGGCCACACATCACCGTTGTCAAGTCGCGGCTATGCCCGTTGCCACATGTTGTTGCCGTCTCAAGCCCTGACGCGTCACCATAATGTCTTCGCTTGCCGCACCAACGCAACCGCCGTTACACATCCTGGCGCCAACAATGCACGACCTCGGCTTGGCGCAAAGCAGCGCGTGCTGCTGTTGGTCCATGTGCGCGCGAAGATAGCAAGAGGGAGAACAAGGTTCAGGAGAGAGCAAGGCGGAGATGGGAACATGGCTGCCGCTGTCACGGGAGTAAAAGATGCTAGGAGGAGTGACCCAGTGGAGGTAAGTTAGGTCTTGGGCTTTATATATGTTAGCTTCTTGTGATCCAACGGCCATGGTTCCTCTAGAGACAATCTAACGCTAGGAAACGATCAGGCCACAACGAGTTGGCCCAATGGAACTGGAGCACGAACCGGAGCAACAATTGCGTGAGAAACAAGGAGCAGCCACAAATTTTTTCTCTTTATTCAAGTTTACTTCAATCTTTAATCACTGGTTTCAACTTTCGAATAGAAAGCCAACTCTAGGTTGCAACTAATGGACTAACCTTTGTCGTGTTGTTTAAGCTTTGGTAATTCCCTTGCATCCATCAAATACTTATGTGGCGCGAATGTGTCGTAGTATCGACTATACGAATGTGGCCTCGACAACTCGGTTGTGGCTCGGCGGCGCCGAGGAATGTCGGTGAGGGGCTCCGGGTGATGACGACAAGTCCACAATGAGGGATGTCAACGAGGGCCAACGAGAGCCAAGGTCGTGAGTTGTTGGCGAGGGAGGACGAGAGCCGGGGCGATTTGTCAACGAGGGCCAACGAGAGCCATGGCGAGTTGTCAATGAGGGGTGATGAGAGGCGTAGTGACAAGTTGTCAACGAGAGTCGTGTCGAGTTATCGATGAGGACCGACGAGAATCGTGATGAGTGACAAGTTATCGACGAGGGACAACGAGAGTCGTGTCAAGTTATCAATGAGGGATGATGAGGGCTGCAGCGGTGAGTCGTCAACGAGGGTCGGCGAGAACCGTGGTGGTGAGTATTGATCTTGAGGTCCATCGAGCCCTTAATCGTGATTTTGCCAAAAGCCATCTAGTTCGCCGAGGGATGACCACTCACAGCCCTTCCTAGCATGCCAACTGCCAACTGTCGATGCGATATCGTCGATAATCCACCAAGGGGTATACCAATAATGGTAGATTGTTTGGTACAGATGCGCGTGATCAGAAACCAGATGATAACACAGGAGAGACACAAGGGCTAGATAGGTTCAAGTTGTCAATACGATGTAATAGTCTGCATCCTATGTTCTAGTAGATTGTATTGCGTCCTATGTTCTAGTAGATTGTATTGATTGTGAATGAAACAAATCTAGGTTAATCCTAGGGTTTGTATCTATATCTAGGATTAACCCTGGGCATTCGGGATCTTCGGTACCTAAACAAATTCGGTTCTTCAAAAACTAGTACCGATCGGTCCTTAAAAAAGCTCGGTACCGAGGAAATTCAGTATCGATACTTTCAGTTCGGTTTCGGTATTTACCAAACAGTACCGAACCGATCAAAGATATATAATAATATGTTCAAAAGCTAATTTGATATAATTCCATAGAGAATAATAGTGCAATATATATATAAAAATATAAAAATCCACAAGATTAAAAGAGTGAGTACCAAAAATACATTATCCCTCCGTCCCAAAAAAAAAATACAATTCTACCTTTGAATCTGGATAAACTGGATAAACGTGTGTCCAGATTCAAAGCTAGAATTGCACTTTTTTGGGACGGTGGGAATAATATAATAATCTATGATGTTACAATCAATAATATAACAACACTTAAACTCATCACATTTCAGACAAATTCGATAAATTTAGTAAGTTCTGTCAGAACCGAACAAGAACGGAATTTTTTAGTGTCGATGTTTTCGGTTCTCAGTATTTCGTACCTAGAGCGATCTAGGATGTTTTCGGTTCTCAGTATTTCGTACCTAGAGCGATCTCTAGAGCGATCTAGGAGATGTCTGTATGGGATATTGTAACACTAGGCTACTATGAAGGGGTAGAGTTAAAAAAATATTTTAGTCAGCTAAATGATAGATATTTTATTTGGATTACAGTATCTATAAACGCCCTAGCAAATCGTATCTTCTACCATTTGTACTTATGTGTAATTTGGGGAAAAAAAAGCGAGGCCGAGGCCAAGTCTTTGAGGGTGCGACGAAGCTTTAGGGTACGTTTGGCTGGGCTCCCCACGCACTGCTTCTTTGCGCGAGCCGGAGCCGGAGCAGTGAAGCCCCATTTCAGGGCTCCTCCTCCGTAGGTGAAAAAGAGCTCCTCTACTAAACAGCCAAAACAGCTCCTCCCGACCAGGGTGTTTGGCAGGGCTCCTTTGCCGGAGCTGCAGCGGAGCCGGAGCTGAAGCCCGACCAAACATGGCCTTAGAGGGTAGGATCAAGAGGCGAGGGTGGCGCGGTGATGCGGCATGAGCCGCCGACCGCCAATGGTGGAGGATGGGGAAGGGGACTGCGGAGGAGAGGAAAGAAGACCGGAAGAGGGGTGCTGGCGAGAGAAAAGAAGGCCGGAAGAGGGGCTTATCGCGCTCCTGGGAATTGAAAAGGAAACATAAGGAACAACGAGCCATGTTCCGCTACACAGATCACAGCAAACACACAGTGGCACACATCCGACAACCTCAGCGCCTTGTGCAAAAACTAATGGCGTCATGAACATCTCGACGTCGACATCTACCCAAAAGTCTACCTCCTCTTCTCACAGCTCGCTCTTTTCACAGCCCCAAAACACAGCAGAGCAAACTGAGCTGGTAGAAGATCCGAGATCACTAGTACTACTCACTACCGTGTCCTTTCCTGCTATGGTTCGCGCCGTCACCACGACCACGTGACAGGGCTTGGCTGGTAGGTCGCGGCCGGGAGCTGCAGCTGCGGCGACGCAACGCAGTGCTGCGCCGGCCACTGCTGCTGGTGGAACGCCTCCCCGTGCATCGCACCGCCAGCTGGGGACGTGGTCTGGCCCTCCACGTCGTCCTCGACCTCCATGGATACGTCGTCGCCGTCCTGATCAGCGTCCATCATTTCGGCGGCCGCCGATGCAGAGCTGGAGGCGGCTTGGGCACTAGCCTTTGCGGGCGCCCACGGGACCATGGCCAGGCTGAGGTTCTCGTCCCTGGCGGTCATCTCCTCGAACATAGCCCTGTAGTTGCTCCCCTCTTGCAGCATGGTGCCTGGATCAATCTTCGTTTCAGCAATCGAACATAATTTGCCGAAATTAATTTGGGGGCGAAGCAGCAGCAGCAGCCGAGCAGGCAAACAGGCAAGGGGGGCACGTACTCTTGAGCCCATGGATCCAGTCGGGGCTGACGCGGAGAGAAGGTCCCGGGCGGAGTGGACCGTGCAGGAGGTTGCGTGCGGCCTCGGCAGGCTGGTACACCACGATCGCAAGCTCCTCGTTCACCGGCGGCGCAACATCACCGCTCATCCGCAAGTCCCCCACCACGAAAGGCTGCGGCGGCGTCACGGGCTCAACAAGCGGCAGCACACCCACCGCGGATTCGACAGGCGGCACATCGGCGTCCTGTGCGAGCAACACCAACACAAACGCACGCACGCGTCAGAGAGAGCGGGAGAGAGAGAGAGCGAGCGCGCGGGTGGAGGTTCGTACGAGTCGACGGATTTTGGTGGCGGGTAGTATAGGGACCCCGTCGACGTCGAACCACGGCTGCGGCGCCTCCTCGCCCTTCCGCTTCAGCAACGGCGTGGCCTCCATGGCCGGCGCTCCCACGAGGCCGCTCATCCGCGCCGCCTCCACCCCGGAAGCATGTTGCGGCAGTGGCAGCACGGACCCGACAGGGGGCACCTCCGCGTCCTGCGCAATCCCAACCCAAATGCACGCCCGTTTTACAGCCTCATCCGTAAGGACGAGAGAGAGAGAGAGAGAGAGAGAGAGAGCAGGCTAGGTAGGTGCGTACGAGTCGGCGGATCTTGGTGGCGGGGACGGGGACGTCGCCGAGCAGCCACGCCTCGGGCGCCTCCTCGCCCTTCCGCTTCAGCACCGGCGCGGCGTCCATGTCCACTTCCGCCGCGCGCCTTGCCGCTGCGCTCGGGTAATCGAGCCGCGGATCAGTCGATTTGCGGTTGCAATGCGGGAAAAGTCTCGGCGCAGAGTTGGAATTGGAATTGGAAAGCAGGCAGCAGCGGTGGCGCGGGGGAATAAAACGGAGGGAATCCGAGTGGTGGAGAAGGTTCAGCTGGCCCGCTCGCGAGGGCTCTAGAATATTGCCGGATGATGTCCTTTTCGTTTCGTTTCGCTTCGCTTCACTGCTTCAGTTCCCTCGTCTCGCTCAGGCTTCGTTTGGCAACCTGGGGCACAATCCATAGGGGACTCGATCCACAGCGGGATTGGGTGATCCCTCCCGCACCACCCAATCCGCTTCTACTCGCGTGGTTTAATCTCTTGATTCCACAAGGTTATTTGGATTGTGAGTGGATTCGCTTGGATTGCCTGGATTGTATCCGTTGAACATAACGCCATGCATGCATCTACTTCTGCTCTAACCAGAGCACGGTTCAAAAAATACAAATAACTTTGGTTGTCATGTGCATATTCTAACGTACTCAATATTATTAATTATTAATTATTATAAAAGTGTCCTGATAATTTATATAGAAATTTCCGGAAAAACAAAAAAAATTTAAAAAATTCTAAACAAAAAGTGTCCTGATAATTTATATAGAAATTTCCAGAAAAACAAAAAATAAATTAAAAAAATCTAAACAAGCCATCGATCAATAAGCACAAGGTTAAGGAAGGTGATAATTTAACAGATTGCTAATAGCTAAATCGAGGAGAATCATCTACAAAAAACTAAAACTACAATGGTGAAATAGGTACGACTTTTTGCTCCATCTCTGGATGAAACTAGCATCTCCAATTCTTCACTGCAAAAAGGAAGAAATATGTGAGCATACCATATTATCTTGACTCATGGTGTAGAAGAAACCACCTATTCACAACCTGATTATAACATGCAAATACAGTATGAACAATATGTTTTTATTAAGAAACCACAGGTTGGCAAAGAAACCAACTGATTACAAAACCAGATTGACAACATCAAGATCACAAAATTCTAAAGGCCGCAATGGATCTGAATGAGCACTGATGCTAAATGAGTGCTCCAAAATAGTTTGCACAAAAAATATATGTAATTTGAGCCAGAACATTTCAAGTACTGATGCATTTTGTAGATGCAAGACTAACATTTCAACTGATCTTGTCTGAGAGTACCATGCAGAAGCCTAAAATTTTTGTAAGGAGAAAATACTCATATGAGATGGCACAAAGAAGAGATAAATGAAACTGGCAAGCTAAAGTGCACTTGCCTGTAGCAGTAACTTCGTCTTAGGATTGATTTGCATAACAAGGATGTACATGGAGCAGTACCAATCCAGATCACTGAAACAAGATGACAAGTAAAACTATAAGCAATATAGTGTTTATAGGTACGGTCTGCGCTAATAATGTCACCAAAAACTGCACTAATAGTGTCACCAAGAACTTCCGACAATAATTCAGAAAATTAATGTCTAATTGTCTAAGCTTTCCTACTGATTTTTTTTGCCTATAGGCTGAAACCATATGAAACCCCTGGTAGAGCAATTGAATAGACAAAGAAGTTCAAAGACAATTTTTTTTAAAAAAAAACAAGTAAGTTTAACTATATATCGCTCGATGTTTAAAGACATTGTTGTTCAAGATCTACTAAGCAAAAGACAATTCTAATGATCTTTTCATCAAGTTAACATTGCCATCAGATTTTACCTTCCTAGGTTCATTGTTGCATGGCTGGGAGAACTATTAATTCACCTACATTCAGATTCCCTAGTCAATGAAGTTACCTTCCCTGGGTTGTTATTAAAATGGTTCAGACGAAACTTTCACAAATTGCAGAGGCAACCAGAAAAAAAAACACTAGCTAAAATGGATTACACACAGTAACCACCTGAACACCAATCTCCCTATATTTTACAATTTACAATTAACACAAGGACAAGGGCTATTTTTTTTCCTCGATCAGAAATTCAAGATACTGATTACTAATGCACAATCAAGTGAGAAGCAGCTAAAACTTAACTGAAGCATACTAAACAAATTTCCAAAAGTTGATGCTTACAAACACAAGGCAAGAAATTGCACATGCTGATATTATATTACATCTGAGAACACATTTCTATAGGCTGAGCGACCAATGCATGCTCCACATACATCAAAGAAAACATGAAAGATATTAGTACAGCTCCCTTGGGTGGGGAGCTGGATTTTAACAAGATGCCAGAGTCAAACAGTTTGTATTTCAAACAGTTTGACTGGATCATATTCATGTTTAGAAACTACAGTCACTTTAATTTTAAAAAACTTGTATAACATGAGCAGAGATTAATAATAATCTTGATTCGTGCTTAGATGGTTTCAAGTTTTTGTCTCATAGTGGTCCTTGCCCAACTATACAACTCAACCATCTAAAGAGCATTCTAAATGTGACATCAACTCTAAACTGAATGATGTTCAGAACCCATGCAAAAAAGTTGCTAATGACCTTATTAGTTTTATTAAAAAAACACTTCTTTTTCTAAAAAATAAAGAAAGAATCCAACGCTAAAAATAAATATGTAATTGGGCAATCTGTAAAATGGTTCCGTCAAGGGAAAAAAAATAATCCATATTCCATCCACTGATGGACATCATTGCATAGCCTCCGTCAACTCATCTTGTCAGTTCGTGAAGTACAGTTTAACCATCATTCAGTAATTCATTGTAACTTTCGTCTGGCTGAACTATGAAACCAAAATTTGAACAAAGGACCTGACTTCACAGTTAATAATTCATTGTCTAACCATGATTATTGATACCTGATTATGAAGGATGTGCAGTGCCAGCTAAAAATTTCTAGAGCTACTACAAAATAAAAAAGATGCTATTTTCAGTCATAACAATCAAAAGCTGAAAGGATAAGCATGAGCTTCTATTCAGACAAAGGAAATATTTTCTTACTAGCTAGCTGTAATCTTATGCGGCATACTATGCTCACATGCATGTATAATTGACAAGCTAGCAGTACCATTCAGTTACATGCTCAATTTTAGTTTTCTTCAAAAACAAAACAATGATACAAACACATAGTAGTAATAAGTGAAAAAAAAACAAAAAAAACATAGCCTGCCAATCATAGGAAGTAAATTTTGTTTTTCATGCCAACTAAATTTGACAGACAACTAAATTTTGGAGTAGATAGCACCGTAGATCGTGATCTTGGAGCAAATAGCAGTGCAGATCCTGGAACACAGTACCGTACTAGCAGGTTCAAACATCCACAGTGACGTACTAGCAGGCTCAAGCAAAACGAGAGGGGGAGAAGGGAATTAGGAGGAGGAGATCCGCACCTCAGGACCTAGAGTTGCCATCGTCTCCCTCGAAACCGGCCGGCAAGAGCAGATGCCACCACGGTGTACTGAAACCCTAACAAGGGAAACTGGATCAGGAGAAGGGGAGGAAGGAGGGGATGAGGACGAGGAGAACTGGAGGAGGCGGAGAACGTACCTTCAAGCGCGAGCGGCGGCGGTGTCGGGAGCCGGCGGTGGTGGTGTCGGGAGTGGTGGTGGAGTCACGACTCGCGAGCGTGAGAAGGGAGCGCGGCCCCGACCTCTGGTGAATTTCCTCCCTCTTGGATTGAAGTGGATCGGACGGGTTTTGTTCCGACCCCGGCGTCACCCAAATGCAGTTTTCTGCATCCACGTGTGTGCAACCCCGGCGTGGGTTAGCTTCCACGGGAGGCCGGGATCCCACGCAATCCCCACCGATCCAAGCCTATCCAAACGAAGCCTCAGTGGTGTTGTGTGACCGTGTGTTAATCTGCGTGTCAGCGTGTGCGTACGCGGACGGGAGACGGGACCGGCGAGTCTGGTCTGGTGCTGGCGCCTGGTCCTGCCCAGTGCCCACCGTGACCGGCTGGGGCTGGGAGAAGGCCGCAACGCACACGTGGCCCAGTACGGGATTTTTTTTTTCCGATAGCACAACCCACGCATATCCGTAACACGTGTACGTGTGTACCCTAAATTTTTTTAAAAAATACTTCCTCCGTTCCAAAATAATTACAACTCTAGAGTTTAAAATTTATCCTACAAAAAATGCTACTTATTATAAAAAGACAAGTAGTTTCTGAAAACTTCTCACATAAAAAAATATATAAAATAGTTAGCAATTTACAAAAGACAAGGGGTATTTTTGTTCACACCTAACCTTGGTTTATGTGTCCAATCCTATAATTACATTTATTTAAAGACAAAGGTATTTTTGTTCACACTTAACCTTGGTTTATGTGCCTAATCCTAAAATTACATTTATTTTGGGACATAGGGAGTATAGTATTTAAACTCTGATGGGTAGCATATATCTAGACAATAACGTCATTAGACTACTGGGAGGCTTTAGCCTCACGGCACCAAAGTTTAAACCTTAATGGATAGTGTTCTATCAGACAGTTCTATCACTGGACCGCAAGACCAATCGTTAAAGTACGAGTTTTTTAGAATCTTAGATTCAAATTATGTCATAGCCCTATAATTTTTCATCGATGTGAATGTGACTAAAAAATCCAAATTCTCAATCAAAATGATCTATGATGTTTCTATAGCCTATGTTGATTGATGGAACTCTAGGATTTTGAGTTTTTTTAGATATATTCCCTGTATTGCCCTCAAAATAATGTGTCTTCTTTTCTTGGCTCATTTATTTTCAAACTTCCTTGTACCGTCCATAAACAAAATTCTCTTACCTATATAACATTCCATCCATTTCGGTGTTAAGGGCATGTTTGATACAGCTCCATCTCTAAAAAAGTGAATTTAGATTTAAGATTCACCATGGAGCAGCTCCCCTAATGGATCTGTGATCCATTATTGAACCGTTTGGGCGTTTGGCTTACACACCAGCTCTAGATCCACACAAGGGCAATTTGATTGGAATGTCCATATTTTCCCTTGAGATAGGCCCCCACATGTCAATGTCTGAATCTAGGTAAAAAGAATAAAAACTCTTCTTCTTCCCTAGTTGGCTTGTGTTCTTCTCCCTTTCGTCGACGACAATGAAGGTGTGACAGTGGCCAACAGGTGTGGGGTCGATCGACGCGGGTAAGGGAGCACGTAGCCGGGAGTCACAGAGAAGGGGCGGGGCATGGAGGTTGTGGAGGACACGAATGGGAGAGCGGGCATGGTGGCCGTGGAGGACGCGGAGGGAAGGGGCAGGCACGATGGTCGGGATCCTCACCGGATGCGGCAAGGCGGGAGCTCGTGGCCGTCGCCAGATGCGAGAGGTCGAAGCCTCGCCGGACGGCGGCGCGACTCTCACCGACGTGGGCAGGCATGCGGCTTCGCCGGTTGTGGTGGCTCACGGTGGGCCGAGCGGACGCGTCACGGTGTGGGGGGGGGGGGAGAAGAGGAGACGAGAAAAAATAGAACAAATGGGTAAGTTGTGTAACCAGTGGCAGTGATGGGTAATTTCTACCAACTCCACCAATTCGAGTTTGGTGGAGCACCCCTTGAGGAGATCCACTATTTTGATGAATCTGACCTGTGGATCCACTATTTTGCTGGATCTGAATTTGGTAGAGCTAGACCGTTTGACAAACTTTTTGTAGAGCGGAGTTAGATTTACTGAATCTGGAGTTTGGGGAGCGTCCTAAACAGCCCCTAAGAAAGGGTAAAATAACTAGTTTATTCCTAGCAAGAAAAAATAAAGTGTAGTGCATTGCATGAAGCAAAAGAGTATATGCAAGCAAAGAAGGATCAGTCTTTAATTTGATATGTATACTAAATTCGCTTGCTGTATGTGATCCTAAGATATACTTTTTTTTTCATCAGTATAATTTTATCTTTGACTTCTAACATCGTTAAGTTCCGGAAATAGACGGAAGGTTCATTTTCAAGGTCTTACAAGTAACTAGTATATTTGCCCGTGCTAACGCTACGAGTTATATTAAGTCCAAATTTAATTCTACCAAATTTAAAATACTTCATTAAGATTTAGTCAAAAGCATAATTATGTGGCTCCAAAACAAAAAATAGAGCAATGCAAGTTCAAAAGACATCAATGTATTTCAATCTCATTTCATAAAAATTTATATATGATAAAAATTGTTGAAATATATTATCCTCCCTCCAAAGCAAAATTGTTAATCTTTATGTTATAAAACTTGTTGTCACAAATACTTCTTAGTTGAGAAAATTAAATGAGTGAATATTAGGATATAAATATTAGACAGCAGGGATGGAATGTCTTTTTCTTTTTTCTTGCCCTAATCACACCTTCCATTAACGGCCCCGACAACGTCGTAGTCGGGGGACAAGTGCAGTCCGAGGGTCTCGTGTAGGCGAGGATCATCCATAGCCACTGTGAGCGAACAAGCCGTCCCAGCCACCTCCACCAGCGACGCGTTGATCTGACCGCTGACATCGTGCGCACGAGTGGATCTGGGCTGCTCCAGCTTGCCGCAGGCTCTACCACCATCGTTGCACATGTCGTCGATGTACTTGCTCCTATCCTGGCCACCATTTTATGTGAGAATTTTTTTATGTGTCAATAAAATAGATTATGAAAAACAAGATTAAAGAAGACACATGGTATTACTTTGTAAATTAGAGCATGCCATAATGTGTTTGGTAAATGCTCTTCAGCTCTAGAACAAAACAGGGTAAAGACTTAATTTTAATGGTGACAGACATTCAAAAGAACCCTGTAAAAGAGTTTCCTTTTCCTTATCATCGTCAACTCTCACATAGAATTATACACAAGTTGTCCAGTGCTTCTTATAATCACGAAATCACCAAGCATGTCTAAGTTTCAACTGACCTTTACGAAACTATCCTCTCATCATGACATGTAAATCAAACAAGCAAAAAGTTAAATTCAGGTTTGTAGACCAGTATGGTTTGACACAATAAAGCTGTTGAAAATCTGAACCGATAATAAGCCCCCATTGCCCATTAGCAACAAAACTGATAGAGAGACGACATAACAACACTGCATGAGACATCTGAGTAAAGTTTCGTTGCAAAATGAGATCTGAACAAGCTGCAGAGCATCGGGATCACGTCGCACACACGCACGCACCTCACTTGGCCGCCTTCTCCAGCTCCGCCTCGATGCGCTCGCAGTCGACGATTTTTAGGCAAACTCGTACGCCAAGTTGGCGACCGTGACTTCCTGTAGGTCCTCGGTGGTCGTGGCTGTGGCGTCGTCGGAGAACGCGGAACCCCCTCACAAAGGCGTCACGCGCGGCAGTCTCGCAGCACAGGTTGGTCATCACGCCCGCCACGATCACCTCCTCGGTGCCCGCCCTCCGCAGTGTTTCCTCCAGCCTCGTCCCCGCGGCGAAGGCGTTGTACGTATTCTTCTCCACCACGAGACCCCCCTCGGCGTGGCTACACCCTGGGAACAGCTCGGCGACCGGCGTGCTCTGAGATGATCACAAGGTCGTAGTCAAATGTCGAACCCGCCGCTCGCGACCACTGTGGTGTGGACCAGGGTGAGTGGAGTTGGAGGGCCTCGCGCCGAGAGCACAGGCGAGATCCTCCGCCACCGTCATGAGCGAGAAAACCGCGTGTGCCGAGAGCAGAGGCAAGGATCCTCCGCCACCGCTATGAGCGAGAAAGTCGCATGCGTCGGCCCGACCACCCTTCACCGTTGGCGCAAGGACCTGACCGCCACCCTCGCGTGGGCAAAGTCCTGGCTGCGGCGAGGACACGAAGTTGGAAGTAGATGCAGATGGGGAAGAAAGGAAAGGAGTCACTAACATCACCGCCGATTTTTTTCCTTTCCTTTTTATGTTTCCTTTTTTATTTGGTTTCTTTCTTCCTTTTTCTTTTTATAGTTTCGTCTTATTTATTCCTTCCTTTTATGTTTTGTAGATTTTCTCACCACCGTCGAGCACCTACATCGCCGACGTCCCGTTCAGGCCACGGATGTTTGTGTACAGCTATTTCCTTTCCATTTTTTATTTCCGTTTTCAATTTGGTTTCTTTCTTCTTTTTCCTTTTTATATTTCCTTCTTGTTTTTTCCTTCCAGTGGTCACACGAAGCGGCCGAGTGGTGGGATCTTTTTTTTGTTTTATCGACGTGAGCGGGATCGGTGGAATCGGCATTTTTTTTCGAGAGACAGGGTGGGAGCCTGGTTGTGGGGTCAGTAGGTGAGATCAGGCTTCCCACTTATTTCCTTTCCATTTTTTATTTCTGTTTTCAATTTGGTTTCTTTCTTCTTTTTCCTTTTTATACTTCCTTCTTATTTTTTCCTTCCAGTGGTCACACGGAGAGGCCGAGTGGTGGGATTTTTTTTTGTTTTATCGACGTGAGCGGGATCGGTGGGATCGGCATTTTTTTCGAGAGACGGGGTGGGAGCCTGGTTGTGGGGTCAGTAGGTGAGATCAAACTTCCCACTCTAAAAAGAAGATTTCAATTATAGTAGAGACTAGTATCGTGCCCGTGCGTTGCTACGGAATTTCAAAATTTTTGTATTAAAAAGACATAGATCGCACAATATATAACAATAATCCAAAAAAGTAGGCATCATTGATTCGAGTAAATGTAAACGTGTTACATGTCAACATTCTTGAGATTAAAATCAAACATGTTCAACTAATACTCCAGTAGTCATGTAGTGTGTATACATCATCTCCATGTAGAGCCCGATAAATATTTCCCAATACCTATGAATGGTAACAAATATAGATGTCACTAAATTAATATTTATTATGCAATACAAATGGAATGAAAATGCATTGTATTAGTAAAATTTTATATTACCTTGACTATGTCGTTAGAATCTCCTTGAATACAATATTTTTCGTGAAAGTTTCATGTATCATTTGAGTCTTCTTATCCTTAATTTTTTTATTTCATGCATTTTTCTTTTCATTCTTTTGAGCATTTTTAGTTGCCTTCTTGTTCGCCTCCTCCTCCTCTGCTAGCACATCAGAAGGTAGGGCAAGAACTTTGATATTCACTCTTGCCGTGACTCTAGACATCGCAACATACAGCTGCCCATGAGAGAACACCGGCGCGGGCAGGTACACACCTACGTTCGGGATAGTCTGGCCCTGTGACTTGTTGACCGTCATGGAAAATCTCAACCTGATAGGAAACTGCTTCCTCTTAAATTGGAACGGAAGGCATAGCGGTATTCGAGGAAGGAATACCCGCTTTCCAGCATGCTGCCCCACTACGATTTTCACGTCGATTGTATTTCTTCGGAACCCCCGCACCACCAGCCTTGTACCATTGCATAGCCCGTTTGCAGGGTCAATATTTCTAAGCAATATGACAGGACACCCGAGCTTGAGTTTCAAGACATGTGGAGGCAATCCGTTGGGGGTCAGACTGTTAAGGAACTCCGATGGATAGTAGTTATATGGACCATCTACCGCGGCGTCAAAACTATGATACACTGTCTCCCCACCCTGGAACATATCAATCATTTTCATATTAATCATATCCACCCAATTATTACGTGTAGATAAGATCGCTCTAGTGGTGATGTAGTCTTTGTCTGTCATGTTTGCATTGAGATTTGGAAAGATGGTGTCGATTAATGTATGCAGATCTTTCTCGGCATCGCCAGAGTAAGGGACACAAATCTCGTCTGGAATACGTACATCGCCATCTTCGTTAACCTCTTTCGTTCCACCACCAATTCGCAACTGATAATCTGCAAACCATGGGTCACCCTGAGCCCTGATGTTGCGAACGAGATTTAGGTGTTGCATGGATTCCCAAAGATACGACCTTCGTAGAGAAGCGCCGACTATTTGAGCTCTAGATCCTTTCCCTACAACAGGCAGGACATGTCTAAAATCTCCACCAAAGACAACAGTCTTTCCACCAAACGATAGGTCTGACACTCCCATTATATCTCATTGACTGTTGTCTAGTGCTTCCACATTCTAACTCTTTGTCATAGATGTCTCGTCCCAAATTATGAGAGCTACTTGTTGTAACAGTTTGACAGTATCACTCTGTTTCGTGAAGCTACAACAACCGCCCTCTTGAAGAGTGAGAGGTATCTTGAAACGCGAGTGAGCCGTCCTCCCACCTGGCATTATAGCCGCTGCGACTCCATATGTAGCTGTAGTAACGACAAGCTTATCCTGGCTACGTAGTTTTGCGAGAAGTGTCCTGTACAAGGTCTTTCCCGTCCCGCCAGGTCCATCCACAAAGAACACCCTACCTTTTTTGCTGTGAACAACGGCCATTATCTCATCGTAGGTGTATCTTTGCTCGATGTTGAGCGAGTCGCACAATAGCACATCTTCAGGGTTCTGCTCGACGCTAGCTTCCTCAAATATCTCCCGATGAATATTATTGGATTTGTCGTATGAGCGATCGATTTCTGGAAGAGGAAATGAACTCATATCCTTCCCCATAGACTGCAACATGTTTTGATGAACACACAAATACATGAGTGGACAAGAAACAATAAGTAATAATGCATAAAATGCACAAGGCTTTTTTTTCTTCTATGCAAATCAGTGAGGACCTTAATTATGGATTACGCTGGCTAGTCTACTATATACGTTTTTATTAAGGCATAATACATGTACACAAATGTAATTAGATCATATCCGAATACAAATAACCAATTAGGTTAAGTTATGGTTGGATCCTCGATTTAGTAAACTACAGGTTGTGTATTTTGATTTCTTAAATTTCCTCACCTCTAAATTTGATAGACATAAAAAAGGTTTGGTATTGCATTGAACTACAATGTGTACCTGCAAATGGATGAATCATGCGAACCGTCTGTTATTTTATTACTAACAAAAAGCAAAAGCAAAGAAAAAAAATCAGAGCATATAACTGAATAAACTGAAGCACAAAATGAGTCGTGGTATTTGGTGGCCGGCATTGGCCTGTCCACGACTGGCTGCGGTGTTTGCTGGCCGGCATTAACCTGTGCACGGCCGACTGTGGTATCTGCTTGGTGTGTTGTGGCTTGATCTGCAATGGCATGGACCAGGACTGCTTTGTCGTGAGCCGTGCCGGTCGAGGACGTACGGCCGGCTGCGGTGTATATATGCTGGCTGGTTGGCTGTAGTCTGCCCACATTCGGCTGGGTGTTTGCTAGCCGTCCGGTGGTGTTCGTTTTCACCGGCATCCCAGGTGGGTTGTTTGGTATATGGTTCTCAATATTTAAATTCTATGAAATGCACAAACCAGAATTTTTTTGATCTGTGGCAGTGTCGCTGGAATCTTTTTTTAGACAAAAGATTTCCCCCGCTTTATTCACATAAAGCGTTTCAACATCAAGCACAGTTCAGCACAGCCCGTCAACAGCAACAGAAAAGGAAAGTTTAAGAAGTTCCAACTTCATTATTACAACTCAGCGTGCGCTCAAATGGATTCAGAGCAGGAGAGCCCAGCACCAAAGGCTGAGAAGTCGATGTCTCCAACCTTGACTGAATGTCCCCAATCCAACCGATTTTTGGCGGTAGAAGAGCTCTGCATTCCAGTTTCTTGCTTATCACTTCCACCGACAACTTCAGCCTTAACAATCTTGCAACTCCCAGTATCACCTCTTTCTCCCCTGTCCATGTTAAGTCCTGAAAACAAAGTTTGTTACGGAATTTCCACAAATGCCATAAGGCTGCCTGTCCCTGGAATATATCCTGGTGATATGTTTCATCTGAGGGTTGAGCTTTATGTTTGTACCAAGAAGGATGATGGTACTACTGAGGCTGTTAGTATTGTGTCACCTGCACGGCTGCAGTACATGTCTTGATATATTCTGGACGGGTGGTAGTTACAGCCAATCAGAGGATACAGGGTACCAACCGGGCTATTAAAAAGAGCATGGACACTAATAAACCAGTCCATGTTATTATCCATGGGTTCACCACTCAAAATGGAAAAAATGAATTTTCCTATTTATATATATGGTGGTATATGTTGAGAAGTACCGGAGGGAGAAAGAGCACGGAGCTACCTTCACCACTCAAAGGACAAAAACACTTTGATATCCAAGAAATTCTGCAAACAGGGAACTCTGGATCAAACGACAATATGCTACCTTCTGCAGGCTTGCTAGCTGCATGGTCAGCAGTGGCGGAGCCAAAAAAATTGTAGAGCCTGGGCGAGATAGAGCACCATACTAATTCTGATAATCAGCACATATAAATATATAATTTTAAACTAAAATAAAAAACCAATACACAACTTCATAGAGGATTAGAAAATATAATATAAACAGCTGAATTACATGAGATTCTGTTAGGATCAAAGTCATGGGCAAAATTGTTCCATCTTAATCAACACAATTGCTTGTATAAAAATACACCACATTCCTAAATCAAAAGCACAAGAAATAGGCATTCATTGGTGTATCCAGCACAATTATTATGCTGAATCACTTTGGGAGGGCCTTATCAACGCATATGTCACTTCATAAGGGTCCAGCCAAAGTCAATGAAACTGGATTTGCTGTTCATGCGTGAGAGATGGGGAACTTTGCATAATTTATCAATCATAGTTGCACCCAAACATATATGCAGAAAACGTCGTTTATGACCATGAAGATATCAGTGTGCCTCATATTTCTTTGTGTTTTAGAGTTTTAGTTCAGAGAAGCCATCGCTAGCAAATCTGTACAACTGAACTAATCTTCTCCTATCTAGATGCAAGCGGAGAGCGGGGGGCATACAAGCAATGAAATTACCTGAGCTATTGCAGACAGCGGAGAGCAGGGATCGGAGGGAGCGGTGGTGTTGAGGCGCCGCGGGCGGCAGGGCGGCAGCGGCCAGGTGCGCCGGATGGACGTCCGCCGGGCAGCGGCGTCCAGGCACCGGGTGGCCGGGAGCTCCGTCGGACAGCGTCAGATGTGTCGGATCGACGTCCGTCGGGTGGCGGCGTCAAGCCGCCGGGTGGCCGGGAGCTCCGTCTGGCAGCCTCGGCCAGGCGCTCCGTCAGGCGGCGTCAGATAGGGTGAGCGGGCAGCAACGGCTAGGTGCGCCGGATCGACGTCCGTCGGGCGGCGGCGTCTAGCCGCCGGGTCGACGGGAGCTCCGTCTGGCAGCGTCGGCCAGGCACTCCGTCGAGCGACGTCAGATGCGTGCTTTGGGTAGGCGCCGCCGGGTGGACGGGGGGCCGGTTGCG
Organism: Microstegium vimineum; assembly: GCA_022036555.1. Classification (NCBI taxonomy): domain Eukaryota; kingdom Viridiplantae; phylum Streptophyta; class Magnoliopsida; order Poales; family Poaceae; genus Microstegium; species Microstegium vimineum. Next base: position 4,852,318 of record CM039120.1, on the reverse strand, counting down.
GCGCGCCGTATCCGTCGAGCGGCGTCAGGCGGCGTCGGGCGTCCGGGAGATCCGTCGGGAGGCCGGGAGGTGGAAGCAGTGACGTATTTTGGGGAAGCCGGGGAGGTGGGAGTGATTTCCTTCTTCCTGGTACATTACATGCAGGGATGGTCCAAGTAATATAAAAAAAGGGCATGGATAGTAATCATGATGCTTAATGAAAAAAACATTTCTTTTTTATATTACTTGATTGATTGGGTAATTTCCTTATACATCCAGCCGTGTTCCTTTCCTTTGTTATATGATGGCAATTCATTTCCTTTTTTATTGTAATTATTGCAATTCCTTTCTTTTTTCATGGTAATTTATAAATCTCATATGCCGTGTATTTTCCTTTCTTTTTTTTATGGCAATTCATTTTCTTCCTCACGTGCTTGATTCTTAACTTATCTGAGGTCGCATGGGATCCTCATTTTCTTCCCGATTTTACGTGATTGATTGAAGCGATGGAGTGCGGGATCCTTCCTCATTTGTCGCATGGGATGAGCGATTGATTACCTTCCTCATTTGTCGCACCGCGGAGGGAGTGAAGGTGACCCAACTGTCCACGCTTTGTTCTTTTTAGTTGTGAGAAATACGTTAAAATAAGAGGGCTATAATCTGGCGATCCAATTTCAGGCCCACTCTTGCGACCAATCTTTTATCCCGGCCCAATGCATTGTTGGAAACAACAACGTCTCGGATGCTAAAAAAACCAACGGTCACCGAGTGCTAAAAAAAACCCAACGGTCTCGAACGATTGAACACGCACACGCTAGTATTCTGGTTTCCTGTCAGGGTGGCCTAGTGGCAGGGGAAAAAAACGCCCGTATCTCCTCTTCCATAAAGCGTTGAAGAACCAATAATTCGTAATCACGCAGACTATACTAAATTTATAAAGAAGAGTATTATTATTTACTATGTAAAATCTTAAAATCTATATTTAAATATTTACATTTTATATCATTAGTCATTAATCACTTCTCATGGTGATGACTTTTAAAATGCACATACACATACAATTGGATATTACATGATTTTTTAATATGGATCTGAAACAAATAGGAAACGGATTTGAATCCATCCATTTTAGCATTTAGCATTCATGTTACGGTGTCCCCAACAACGATAAAGAGATTGCTAGCGACGTAACCTTGGTCCTATTTAAATCCTAGGGCTAGAGCTAGTTTGAGTTAGTTTGCACTCAACTAACCTAAAAGTATCTAAACACTCTAAAAAATTAGCTCCCCCAAAGAGGTAATTATTTGGACTAGCTTGGGCTGGTTGTGGTGGAACGTGAGATCCACCTCATATGCAACTACAAAAATGTTATAATTAACAAACCAAACATCCAAATAAAATTCTGATTACACCATTGAATTCGTTACATTAAATACTTTAAAATAAGATCTCACATGAATATATTTGGATAATTTATAAAAATAATTTATTATCAAACTAACCAAAACTAGTCTTGAATCCAAACACCTTTTTGACTAGAGCTATTTTAAGCTAGTTTGTAAACATTAGAACACGTGGAATGAAATATGTTGTGAGAGTGAACTTTTCGAACAATGTTTGAGACAACTATTTCTCTCTCGCGAACGCAATGCTTAGTTTCCTTTTTGGCCAATAGAACTTGTTTCAGATCCATATTAAAAAATGATTTGGTTTTTGTGGGGATGTCCTTAGTAACGAGATGCAAATCGAATACAACTATTGATTTTTTTTTTAATTTTATCCTGATATGAATTCGGACAAAAGGATATTGTTTGTCTTTGCCTTGACAACATCCAGAGGTGGTCGGACCCTTTTTTTTTCCTTTGTCAAATTAGCGTGTCATCGTTGCTTCATGATTTTACCAGAAAAATTGAGGATGCTATTGTTTTGCTTTTCCTTTATCAAAATCAACGGTGCTAACAACTATTTAATGCTTAATTGTATGCTTAATAATTATTTCTATGAGAAATGATTAATGACAAATGATATAAAAAGGATTATTTAAATATAATTCTGATTCGATATCATATAAATTAGTACTTTTCTATATACATTTAGTGAGACTTAAAATTGCTTGATTGACTACTCAAATTTTTTTTTTACTAGAGGGGCAGTAGAACACATTAAATTGATCGGTATATATATGCCTATTATATTGTACGGTCCGCGTGAAGCAAGATACAAATTAAAGGCCCCGGCCGGTAGTACGCATCACAGGCCACTAATTTATTCTTCCGGTGCCTGTGATTTGCCCCCCGGACGAAGCATTGGGATTTAGGAGTACATCCTCATTATTCCTCAAATTAAAGGAGTATCGAGCTGAGAAAGACACTTGGTAAAGGGGTGAGACGAAAAGCACTCTGCCAAGTAATTAGTGGTGTTTGCAGCGGCCAACGGGAGCAAATAAAGCCTTATCTCGCCAAATTTGATTTTTTTTTCCAGCAAAGAAAATAAAGCCGGAGCACTGATTAGCTCTGCTGTGCCGCGAATGAAAGCAGTTGTCTAGCTAGCTAGCTCCTACTAGCTAGTAGTCGATTGCACACCAGCTCTGCTAGCAGTGGCAGGTAGCTGAGTGAGGGCCGCGCCGTGGCCATGCGTGATGCTGCCATGCACGGCCAGGGCGGCCGGCCGGGGTTGTACCGGGACGACGCCCCGGCCAGGTTCGTGCCCTCGGCTTATTTAGGTACCTCTCTCGGGTGGGTGGGTGCGTGCAAGCCAGTGCCCATTTCTAATAAGCTGCTGCTGCCTTTTTCCTCCTGGATTCTGTGCTTGAGTGGTGTTTTAAGTATCACTTCCTCCGTGTCACTTCGCAATAACAAGACATGCATGATGGATAACCATAATAGTTCACTTTGCTATGATGCTCAAGCCGTAATTAATTCAATGAGCCATTGCCTGCTCCCTTCATCCTAAATTATAAGTTGTTCTGCCTTTTCTAAAGATAGCACATGCCCGTGCGTTGCTACGGGAGACTTAATTTTTTCAACACACTAAAATTAGGTCGAGTGCTTCAAAAAATTTCACGCAAAAAGATATCATCTATGTATCATTATTAATTATTAATACAAGTGTCAAACAACCACAATTATAGAATATCAAAAAAGGCAAAAAATAATTATAGATAAGCATCCTTACAAAATCTGTAACATGAGGCATTATATTTTATATATTATTAATTTTGCAGCAGCTACAGCTGACCATATATATACCACTCTATTTCACAAGTGCAAATCAACCCTTCGTCAGAGCACATAACCCGGCTACTTGCACAACAGAATTATTATAGCTGAATCCACAGGGCTTGAGTCCAGCTTCTGCTTGCCATTCATCAACAACTCATCCATACAATAGCACTGAGAACTTATACGTGATATGATTTAGGGGGGAAACTAAACATGATTTAGAAAGGCGCCATTGATCATGCATCCAGCCAGCTATTCCTCCCCTGCATCAAATCAACAGGAAAGGCAAAAATAGTAGCTAAAACCAAAATGCTACATAGAGCCTCTTCATTGGAAAATAGATATTAAATGTTTAACGATCATCAATCTGAACTACCAAGGATGTTAATCATTTAATGTTTCTCAAAACAACTCGACCCTAACACGAGATGTTTGGAACACCTGAATATTACAACATGTGTTTTATGAGATGATAATAGTAATACCTTTCTGAAAGTGGATCAGCTGCCTCCTACTCGCTACCAGTAAGCTACATTGCAAATTACAAAGACTCCAAAATGATCTTGGGTTAAATTAGGGCACGAGTACATGGCACAGTGAGATATAACTGCAAACTGGGTGGAGGTAATAATTGAGTATATTCCTAATAGAAGTCAATAGAAAGAATGGCAACTGAAAGGAGGAAGCTAACAGCCAAGATCAGTTATATGGTCTGACTAATTAAAAGTACAATGAACTTTTAAAAAATAACATAACATATTAAGCATGCTTGACATACTTGAAGAGTGATGTTGCTCCTTGAGGAAAAAAATTATTTCCTGATAATTTGGCATTCTCTAAAAAGCACACTTCAGACATTCTATTGTAGTTAGTGTGGACCAATATTTCTAGAGATCTATGCATGCATATATGAGCACCTCTTTATGAAAAAAGCAGTGATGAGGTATTCATTATCTGACAACTCAATGTGAATACTGATGTCTGATGGCAAAGGTAAAACTGCTAATCAGTCTAACCAAGCTTAACAGAAGAATTGCTTTTGGGGTATTTCAGTTCAGTTAGTAGAGAAAGTGTCTAGCATTATTCCACATTTAGGAAATATAACTTGGCTAGGCCAACTGCCATCGATAATGTCTTTTCTGCTTACAATTGTTTTTCAAAGTCCAAATAGGATCCAAGAAATTATCCTTGAATAATCCAAGCAGGTCACTAACATTGCTAATCAGTTGGGTTTACCTTAAGAGGCCTAAAATAGCGTTAAAGACCATTACCACGAATTGAAGGAGAAAATCATTCATACGTTAAACACAAGAAACTAAAAAGATATGTCTGAGTCATTCATTATAAAGACATAAATATTGACGCTAAGGCTGAAAATACATGTAATAGTTACATATTAGATGTACAAGTGACTCACAGATGGGTGACAAGGAAATGTGTACATATTTTTTGAATTATTGATAGCATGACATGCAAAAATGATACCTGCTTAGTTGCATTGCCTTCCACCATAAACAAAAACTTCTATGCATGGACCAGTATGAGGTATGAACTCTTGACACATGATGGAGGCATCAGTCGACAGCGCAGAGCCACTGCTGAGTGGGAGACATAACCACCCATCTTTTGCAGATCAGGCTATATCGGCTACTCTTCTTCCGAATCATCTCGAGTCAGACTATCAAATAACATCAGACTAATCTAATGGTTGAAAGAGAAGTCCTTGGATTCCTAACCCTTGGTAGAACAATATGCAAATATTGGCATTCAGACATTCACCCACTTAAGAGAGAACAAGGAAACTAAGCAAGACAATCCATCAATGAGTTGATTTGAGTTACAATAGTAAATGAGACATTAGGATCAGTAGATATTGTGGCATAATGGACATACATCTTAATCAATCGGTAATCAGTTTGAGAGTTGTAAATCTCGTGACTCTTGTTTTTTGTTGTAAATGCCGACAAATAATATTTTTGAATCAATTCTTATTCGAAAGCAGATGGCCAGCAAATAAATAAATACAAATATTTCATATTTCACAATATATGTTTGAGTGGCAGAAGCAAATGGGTAGGGGAAGGGGACGCTGCCGAGGGAGTTGTGGTGGGAGAGCTGGTTTCCGATTTCAGATACGTGGGGGGATTTTTTTTTTGAAAGAGGTGTCTGGGAAGTCAAGGGCACGCCGAAACTGAGCGGGACGAAGGAGTCTGTGGACGATTCCTGTTCCATCTTTTTAGGTGTAGAGATATTGTTTTTACTATATATTTAGACATAATATATATATATATATACATATTGGGAACATATGCTATGGAAACCAGTTTCCCATGGAAACTATGAAAACTCGCACGTGGATCGTTGGATCTAAATCCGATGGTGGGAGAGATTAGCAATTAACCCCTCCCACAGTGTGGGAGAGATTAGCACGTGGATCGACACACTGTGGGAGGGGTTAATTGCTAATCTCTCATAATCTCTCCCACCATCGGATTTAGATCCAACGATCCACGTGCGAGTTTCCATAGTTTCCACGGGAATCTGGTTTCCATAGCATACGTTCCCATACATATTATAGTAAATTAATTCTATATATAAGAAAAGACAGAATAACTTTTTAAAATTTGGAAGGGAGGGGAGTATAAAAGTTGTCTACATATAGTGTTTGGAAGGTACATGTCATGAGCCTAAGCTATCATAAATGTCTCCATCCTAAAAAAAAGTATCATTCTAGCTTGAATTTGGACATGCACATATTTAGCAAGCTAAAAAATATGGATAAAACTTTTATGAGAAGGTTATATATATATATATATATATATATATATATATATATATATATATACATACATATTTCCAAAAATGTCACACAATCATGTATGTCTCCATTCAGTTGATGGTTGTTTCATCATTTGGTCGATTCATGCCAGAGGGTAATTAAACTTGTCAAAAAGAGTGCCCATTTGGTATTGCTAGTTGTTAGAGGAAGATGGTTTCTGGTATCATTGCACAAAAAAGCAAATATGCCAAAACTGAGCTTCCCCACCATGAGTTTGATCGAACTTCTCTAATGGAACCATCAACTGCTCCAAGGAATTAGTAACATATATATAGGTAACCTCAAACGAGGTCCTACTATATACTATGTGATCATGTTAATCTTGACAAAAGAGAGAAGAGAAATGAAAATTGGAGATGTCATGAAAGCCATTGTCCGCTCCCCAAACCAAAATGAGAATCCTCCTAAAAAAAACCAAAATGAGAATTAGCAAGAAAAAGCTGGTGAAGCCGATTTAGAGGGGTCGCACTTGGCTTGTAATATAGCGCTAGCTGAAGCCCCTATAAGAGTAGCCACAGTGTTACTCAAAAGCGGTCCATAGCGATTAAAATAGCATATAATTACCGGTTAGCTCTGTGAGACTTCTCTATAGTGAAAAGTGAAAGGTACTCACAAGCTTTATAGAAAGAAAAAAAAAACTTTCTTACTCCCTCCTCCTCCTCCTCCTCTCTCTCTCCTTCTTTATATATATCTTGCACAAGATTACAGAGTTGAGGATTTTTTTTATCTCAGGTGGTACGCACTTTGTAGAGTCTAGCTAGTTGTGTTGTTGGCTGAATATTATGAAAAAAAAAATAACTATGGACTAATGATGTGAATTCCATGTATATGGACATGTGGCTGAGGCCCTAAAGCAAATTTAGTTTTTTTTTTTTGATGATGAAATCAAAGCAAAAATAGTAGGTTGCTTTCGTAGTACCACGTAGTGCTGGCACACGTAGCTTTCGCATACCGGAAGAATACTGGGAATAGCAAGCATGCCGGGTTGGGACGGAGCTGCGCAATTAAAATTGGCAGCCAACGCAGACACGCATGAAAAGCGACCGGTCGGACGTACACACATCGTCTGCGACGACTGCGTAGCCGGACTGCATGCAAGCTACCATGCATGCATACCGATCGACTCCGATCCCGACCGGTATACATGCATGCATATATGCGGTTCGGCCTGGCCGGCTTTGAGGATGCATGATATGGATCGTACGTGGTACGTCCGCCACAGGCTAGCTCCGGTCCGAGTTAGTGACGAGTGAGGCAGCATGCAGCTAGCTAATTAATCGAGTGATCGCAGGGCGACCACCGTGGCGCTCGCGCGTGGAGTCTCGGTCGCGACCAAAGTAGGAAGGAGACTAGGATCCCAATCCCAACCCCGGCCAATTCCCCAACCAACGATCGTGGCTCAAGTTAGTAGAGAGAAAAGCGCGCGGTCTCCTCTCTGCTCTGCTGCATCCATTTGATCGATCGTCTAGTATACATGCTTTTCGTTTCATTGCATCTATCTTCTTTTGTTTGTGCCCACTACAGTAGTAGTGAGATTAAATGTGAATCTCATGACCTAAAGTTTTTGGAGCTCGCAGTCCCAAACACCCATCCCATCATAATGCAATAATGTCAGGCCTTTACATCACCTGTTGGCTGATGCCACGGGAGTACATACTGACAAGGAACGGAAAGTCGAAACGTACAATATGAGAGCTGAAAGATCGAACGAAATGCATCCGGATCCGGAACCAAGCATGGCGGCCGCGAGCCAAACCAACAACAACAACAAAGGGCGTTCCGGAGCGGAAGGGTCACGCGGCGCGGGCGTGCCTGCTGCTCAGGGTCATGCCTGCCTGCTGCCGGGGCCCGGGCGCCCTGCAGCATCCATGGCGCATACGCGACGAGGAGACTGCATCCGTTCAGGAGCCTACCTGCCTTGTTCACTGGTTAGTGGTTACTAGTACTTACTAGTATACTCCAGTTTCACCCCCAAAAGAAAAGAAGATGAAGAAAAAGGCTTTTACTACTCTGGCCATGCCCGGGTTTCGTGTTGCTACTTTTAGCTACTGATTGCTCGCTGCTAAAGTTTGTGGGCTTTGTGTAAGATGCCACTACCACCTCTGCTGCATCCTTCAATTCCTGCACCACCGTATCTCTCTCTGTGACTTTGTGTGGATGAATTCGGTCGTTCCGATATATCCTGCTCTATATATATCGCGCCCGGCCCGCCACGCACACAGACATCTCCTCCAGATCAGTCCAGACGTAGGCCTGATCGATCTGAAAGCAACGTTGCCCCACCCCCGACGCGTCACAGGTACTCAAGCATTTCTATCTGCTGCATATAGTAGCTAGCGCGCGAGCCGGCCTCTTGCGCTTGCTTGTGTACGTTGTGGTTGCTCCATCGATCGATCGATCTTGCTGGCCGGGCCGGGGCTCGATCGGTAGTGCGTGGATCATCGATGATGGAGTGGAGGGACAGCTTCTTGGACCTGGTGCTGATCCCGCTGAGCCTTCTCCTCCCGATGGCGTACCACGCGTGGCTATGGCGCGAGGTCCGGCTCCGCCCGATGCGCACGGCGGCGGGGATCAACGCCGCGGCGCGCCGCGTGTGGGCGGCCGGCATGATGAAGGACAACGCGAAGAACGCGGTGACGGTGGTGCAGTCGGTGCGGAACGTGATCATGGGGTCGACGCTGATGGCGACGACGGCGATCCTCTTCTGCACGGGCGTGGCGGCGGTGCTCAGCAGCACCTACACCATCAAGAAGCCGCTGAGCGACGCCGTGTTCGGCGCGCACGGCGAGTACATGATGGCGCTCAAGTACGTGGCGCTCATGCTGCTCTTCCTCTTCGCCTTCCTCTGTCACTCCCTCGCCATCTGCTTCCTCAACCAGGCCAGCTTCCTCATCAACACCTCCGGATGCCTATTCTCCGACGCCGGCGCCGACGACTCCGATGACTCCGACGCTGCTGCGGCCGCCGCCGTCGTATCCGGACTCCCGCTGCCGCACACCAGGGACTACATCGGCGACGTCCTGGAGCGAGGATTCACGCTCAACCTCGTTGGAAACAGGCTCTTCTACGCCGGGGTGCCGCTCCTGCTCTGGATCTTTGGCCCGCTCCTCGCCTTCCTGTCCTCCATGGTCATGGTCCCCATACTCTACAGCCTCGACGTCGTCAACCTCAGGGCCGGGCACAGCGGCGGCTGCGTCGTCGTCAGCGGCAAGTCATCTGCGGAGATGAACGGCAGCGGCTGCACGCATGTCGTCTGAAGTACGTCTGAAGCTAGCTAGCTAGCTGCCGGACTTCTCGATCTTGTCCTGAACAAACAAACAAACAAACCATATGCTGTTGCTGGCATGTGATCTGTATCTGTGATTCAGTTGAGACTGTTGCCGGGCGCAACGATCTGTGATGTGAAGTCGTTTGTCCTTCATGTCGATCGGGGGCTAGCTAGCTAGCCGCCGTCGTCTCGTAGCTGCTGATGTACTAGGAAAACCTTGTTGGTTGCATGGATGACATGGAATCCATCCAGGTTTCGGTTGCTTTGCTGCTCCTGGTGCTCGACAAGTTGACATGCATATACTTATATTCCTAGTTGGCTTTATCTCCTCCTGTCCCTTTAATTTGTCTGGTTTATCTTGACATTTTTTTGCCGTGCCCGTCGAAGCAGCCGAAAGACTGCATATGTTGGTGGCTGTTAGCATGCGCAATGTAGAAGTGCACAATGTCAGTGCGTGCATGTCAGCTGGCGACCGTGTATTGTATCAGGGCTGTCGTCCATTACCATGGCGCCCTAGCAGCTGATCGTTGACGGATGCAGCGTCAACACGCAGGCACGGCACACATCAGCACAGCAAGGCCCGTGCGCGCGGATGCAATGTTTTTTATCAGGGGTAAAATGGTCATTGTACCTCCAAAGTTAACACCGTTAGACGCTTAGACCTCTAAACTGACGGAAGATCGAATTCTTAAGGAATTTTTGTTTTGGGGCCAGATTCCCAAATTCGAAATAAAAAAGGATCTGATTCCTAAATAGTTTTGTTTTCGGGGCCTGATTCCTAATTCTCCCAAATTTTAAAGACACCAGGCATGTTAAAATGCTAATTTGCGTTCTTGCTACAAGTGTGTTATTTACAAATATGTACAGTGCAAAATTGGCTCGTGCTTCAACAAGCAGCATGATCACTCTATTCTGTCTGTATGGTCCCATTTTGCTCGCATCCAAACGGGTATGAAAATGGGAAATCAAATGATGTAAGGGCACTCCCTATGGTAGAAACCGTATGCGAAATCCAAGAGATCCACATCAGCAAAATTATAAAGATAAAAACTATCTCACACAATAGGAATTTCTTCATGTAATAAATACAGTACTAGAATTATTTTTTTCTCTCTCCACTTCTCTCTCCTAGCGACCGCGAGCGAACGTTGCGGCTGGCGGCCGGCAAACACCACCTCCTCTTCGCCATCCTCCACCGCGCGGTCACCTCCTCTGCCCCCGGCACGCGGAGCCCCTTCCCTAGCTCCACTCCGTCGCGCTCCGAAATGGCGCACCTGAGCGTGAGCGGGGCGACTGCGGCGGACGGCGAGCGGGCCGTGCGCGAGCGGGACGGCTACGGCGGACGACGAGCGGGGCGGACCGCGGTGGGCGAGGGGCGCAGCCGGCGGCGAGTGAGCCCGCGGCTAGCCGGCGAGCGGGACGGACGCGGCCGGCGAGTGCGGGCTCGGAGCGCGCGGGCGTGGCGGGGGAGGGGCGCGGTGGGCGCGGCCGCCGAGCACGAGCGCGAGTGCGGCCGGCGCGAGCGGGAGGGCCGCGGCCGGCGAGCGGCTTCCTGCGAGCGGGACGGACACGGCCAGCGAGCGCAGGCTCGGAGCGCGCGGCCGACGTGCGAGCGTGGCGGCGAGGGACGAGGAGCACGGCGGGCTATGGACGTAGAAACGACCAGTTTCTCTCGTTGCGAGGGACGAAGTCGTTTCTTTGGCAAGAAACGGTGTCTATAGATTTTCTCTCTTTCCTCATTTAATTACATGCCACATCAGCTTTTTTTCCTACGTGGCAGGTTCATTAATGCTATGGAAACTGCCTCTTAATTACCGTTGGGACTGCCCTAAGAAACAATTTACAGCTGTCCAAAAAAATTCAACACTTGGAAAATTTTTGGGTACGGCACTGATGTTGTCAGTTGCTACACATACAGCTCCCAGATAACAGGCAGTTAGTTTTCCTCTAATAGATTGCTTTGGAAGATGGCCATACAGCCCCCAAGAACCATTGCTACCAAAATTGCTTCACAAAATCTTCCATGCCCATGATATGAGCCACCTGATTGCAATTTAACAGATAATGTGTTAGCTTCAGTATAGCATATCAAAACAATTGAAGTAAACCCGATCACAAATACGAAGAGATGGAAACTTAGTACTAATACAAAGATTCATTTAAGGTGCAACTATGTTAAATTCCCGTGGATATAAAATTACAAGTGAATCAATTAATCAATCATATGCGGTCACAGTATAAGTATACCATCAATGTCTAATAAAAAAGGCAGAAATTTACAAATAACAAGCTGCAAAAATAAAATATCAGACATGAGTACATGACACAGAAATTGTAAGGGAATTGCTATATTTCAGATGCCTTAATTTACGGGCAACAATCTTACACAAGCAACTAGTACAATTAAAATATCTCACAAGACAATTCACAGTTTTTTTTCTATTAGCCAAACAATGACAAAATTACATGTTGCCAGAATAACAACAAAAAGTCAGACACCTAACATATTGAAGTGAACCATTAATGTGCAGCCTTCAACTATACTGAAGACATGAGTTCTGCACATAAAGCACAAGCGTCGGTAGACAACTTCTGAAGTCTAAATGGCAAAGCACTGGCTAGCAAAAAGACATAAAACTAGTTCTGTTTTATCCATAGCAAAGTTAAGGTATCATGAACTTGCCTTTGCTGGAGTCTTCTCATTTCTGTTTTTTACTAGAACGAGTTGAGGAATGTTTCTTTGATGGTATAAGAGCTGAAGAAAGCAGAGTGTTAATATCCTCACGTTGTCGTTTCCTTTCTGCAACCAAATCTTTTTGACTAGTTAATGTACTGGATCGACTTCTCTTGAGTTCTGACACTTGGCTACTAGCTTCATCAAAATGAGATGGACGTGCAGGAGCCACTTGAGTTAAATTCCCAGGCCTTTGTTGCTCAGAAAACTTCCTAGCTCCTCTGGCCTTATTAGCTTTCTTCATATCAGGGTCTGTTGATGGATAAGCACCATCATTCTTATTCGCTGGATCCAAAATTTCATGATTTGAATTATCGCATCTAGGTTTCTCAGAAACTCTCCTTGCTCCTTTTGCCTTCTGTATCAACTTCTGCAGATCAGGAACTGTTGATGGAGAAACATCTTTGTTGCTATTTTCGCTGGTACTTTCTTTTTCTACATTCCTTATAGCATGTGTTGGTTGCTCCTGGAGTTGAGCATCAACTCTCTTTGAGCTCATCAAAGCAGCTTTTTTGTTATCCTTCTGCTTAAGATGACTAGTGTGATAGCTATGAGTACCTCTGGAATGAGGTTGGCCTGGTTGCTCTTGGAGTTGAGCATCAACTCTATTTGAGCTCATCAAAGCAGCTTTTTTGTTATCCTTCTGCTTAAGATGACTAGTGTGATAGCTATGAGTACCTTTGGAATGAGGTTGGCCTGGTTGCTCCTGGAGTTGAGCATCGACTCTCTTTGAACTCATCAAAGCAGCTTTTTTGTTATCCTTCTGCTTAAGATGACTAGTGTGATAGCTATGAGTATCACTGGAAGGAGGTTGGCCCTTTTCGAACATCAAACCATATGGCCGTTTAATTGAGACAAACAGATTCCGTTCTTCAGCATCACGTACTAAGGAATCCCAGTGTGAATTAATCCGCAAGGTTCTTGCATTTCCAACAATCCATAGAGAAAGCCTGGCGCGTGTTAGTGCGACATTCATACGTCTAACATCTGCAACAAACCCAATGCTGCGTGCCTCACCAGTGTGATGCCTATCACCTGAAGAATTTGAGGCTCTAACAGTTGACAACAGCAAGATATCAACTTCACGACCTTGAAATCCATCCACAGTGTTTATTTCCATCTCAGCAACAATCTCAGGCCCAAAAGAGGAAGTGAACTTTGAACGCAGAATAGAGAGCTGGTTTCTATACGGAGTAATGACCCCTATTTTCCTAGAGGCGAACTCCAATGGGTATCTGTTCATAAAGAAAGTATAGAACCTTAGTTTCCTACACAATAATAAACATGAGAAGGTAGAGAGACAATACTCTCACCTGTTCTTTAGAAATGACAGTATTTCAAGAGCTGCGTCAGCTTCAAACTCATTACAGAGTGACTGTGTAGCAGCATTTCTTCCACAATGTTCTCGACCGTCAGCAATATCAAAAAACATGTATGGACCAAGACACTTATGAACATGAAATGAAGCTGATTTATCAGCAACCTCAGCACCATCAAGCAGTTTATTTTCGTAGAAATGTAAAGATGGAAATCTGCTAATCTCTGGATGCATGCGGTACTGCAAACAGGTCAAAAGAAATAATCAGCAAGGAATTAGCATAAAAGTTTACTGCTATTTCACATTTTGCATACATATCTAGCAATAGAGAATCAATAAATACACAAACAAATAAGAGAAAATAAGGGTTTAGATGTGCAAATTCATGATAAAGAGAAATTTGAAGATCGTTACTCCATTTAATCATGTCATCAAGGTTGTTATTATTCAGTATTAAGATCATTACGATCGCACAAAACTATTCATGTACTAGAATTCGATCATATAGCACAAAATAGAAGACATCATAAACTGTTTGGATGGCCCAGCAATAGGACTTATCCGTAAAATAAGGAAACTGAAAAGGCCGCAGCCCTTCCTCTCAGGAATCCCCTGACAAGGCATGTCAATCATGCAAAGATTATACATAAATCTAAGCTGTGTTATAGAAAGTTAGAAACATAATGCAATAATAAACAACCTGTTTGGTGAGCATAATCACTGGGTAACCAGCTCTTTGTAGGCGTTCAAACATGCTGCACTCATAGAGAAACTTGCTAGCCAATCCAGACATCACAGTAGCAGGTAGTTGCTTTGGATCGCCAACCTGCAAAAGGAACATTTTTTAGTAAATAAGTGCAAAATCTATTATAGCTTCTAATTCAATATAAGTGTATCGCCAAAAAGTATAAAGTAACACAGTACCATTATACATTTAGTTCCTCTCGATTTCAGAACCTGAAGGGGAATTAGAGTTGCAGGCTCAAGGGCCTATAGAGAGGAAATCAAGAGAAACTTATGTTTGGTTCAATAGAAAATAGAGCTAGAACAATTTAACAGAACCCAGTGAGTGCTAAGGAAATACCTGTGCAGCTTCATCAATAACAACAACATCAAACAGAGCATGCTCCGAAAAAGTACCATATTTATTAGATGAAGCAGTTTCCGAGCAAACTCTATAAATGTCACCTCCACACCCACTAAGTGTAGTCACAACTATTTCTGCTTCTCCAAGAATCGACTTCCGTACCTTGTGCTTTAGAAACTTGTTTTCATCGGCTATTTTCTTTTCACGAGCATGAGCAGTGGCAAGTTCTGCCGAAACTAACCTTTTCTGTGCATACAAAAAGTTAAGCTTTCCACCAAGTGCTTCATCAGAAACTTCATCTACCTCATCTTCATCAGGTACAGGAGAACCATCTTCACTTTTATCAGACTCAATTAGTTTTCTCCTTGACTCATAATATCTAATTCTGTCCACGACCTTCTCCAATTTAGACCTAAGTGAACTGGAGGATTCAGCATCAGATGATTTTTTGCCATCATTATTAATCTTCAACTGATCTGATAATCTTTGCTCAACAAGTGTGTCAATGAAGAAAGGCAACGAATTAGAATGGACCGTCTTTGCATTACCAACCCTCACTATGTAAGGCTTATACAACTTCCCATCAGCACCGTACAATCCCTCACTGAGCCTTGACACAAGCTCATCAACTGCAGCATTTGACTGCGCACAAACTAAAGCCCTTCCTTTCGCAAACTGCTCTGTCGTTCGAGGACATTCTTTCTGAGAATCCTTTTCAAGTTGTTTAGCAAGGGCTGCATCCTGCCAAGCTCTAGCTACTGCAGTAGATTGGCTAATCTTTGCTCTTGGCTTGGTAAAATCAGTACTACCCATGTACTCATTTCTCCTTGACTTATAAGGGCCATTTGCATGTAAAGATAGCAATGCACTTAAAATTGCTACAATTGTTCTTGTTTTACCTGTACCTGTAGAAAAAACAAGCACAAATATTTACGCTTCTTACACATGGTGGTTAGAGTTACACAAAATTGCACATAAACATCATGGAAGGACAAACCTGGAGGGCCCTGAATAAGGGACAGATCAAAATTTGCTTTAGACCTTGTTGATCCAATGGCAATGCTTACAGCTTCGAGCTGGCTATCATTGTATGATGACTCTAATGTTTTCCTCATAGGGTGTGCAAGTTGATCAAGATACATTTTTCCAGATTTATGATGGCTTGCAGCACAAGAAACAGGATTCAAGATTGCCGGAAGCACTGGGATATCATGTAACGATGAGAGAGCACTGAATTCACGAATTTGGGGGGTCATGCTCATAACCCGATTCAAGAACCACTTAGTTCTTTCAACAAGAAGCCGTTTCACTTTATTTAGACGTGCATTGTCACTACAAAGAAAGAACTTCATCAAAAAAATCAATGCCTTATTTTTATCAAACTCGCGCCGCTCCACCTGAAAGAATAGAAAATATTTTATAACACTTAAAAAGAGTATATTTCATTGGACTGGTAAACAATGATGGGAACAACTGTACCTTCCCAAGCACATGGACTTGCTGTCCTTGGTTCTTCAGTGGATCTTTGGTGAGTAGTACTAAATCATTCTCTGAGCAACCTCTGAATTTGATTGACTGGCTATGCTCAGGGCGGGCACGGACAATAAGGAAATCATCAACTCTTTCAACTGAGAGGATAGATATGCATCCACACATCATGTCATCAGGAGGGGTCTCAACATAAACATTTTGCAACTGAGCCTTGAACTCTTCTAGAACTAATGGCTGGAAAATCTCAACATATTGAGCTGGTGAATCAAAACATACCGGAACTTCTTTTAAAGCAGGCTTTTTTACTACCTCGGAAGAAGATAACCCAACAACAGAGAAGTAGTCCATTTCCAATATGTTTCTAAACCAGCTACCCAGTTTAGGTGGTTGAAGTCGTCGAGTACTTGTAACCCTACTGCCAGAACCTGGTTGTCTTCCAACAGGCACTGGAAGCTGAACAACTTGTCTCTTAGGAACTAATATACTAGGCTTCCTTGAAAGAACCTGTGGCCTTCGGTAATTATCAAGTGCATGGTCTAAAGGATCATCTTCATCATCAGATATATCCCTGAAGATGGATTTAAATTTTTCTGTATCTGACAACAATTTAGGACGCAGTTGTTGAGAAGCGCCAGTACCAGATGATTTAACCACTTTGGCTGAAGTGGAATTATTATTTGTGTTCATTGGCAGCCTCGGTTTTTCCATTCCAAGTAATCCTTTTGTGGCAGCAGTGTTGTCCCTACTAGTTGACACAGGTTTAGAAGAGGGACTAATATTACTAACAGGATGACATATCTGCAGTTCTAAAGGTATGTGTCTATCGCCGTTCAGCGTTCTTTGTTCAAGAGGTGTAGCCTCTTTCAACATATTGGAAGCAGTGGACGCATCATTCTCCATAACTGATGACAAAACCTCCTCACTGGACACATCAGGCACCAGTAAAGTATCCTCACTGTCGGAAAGGAGAATTATTTCATGAACATCTGGTGAATGGGAGGACTTTGTGTTTTCAGCATCCACAAAACTGTCCATGCCAGAATGTCTGTCCTGAACTGGAGAGGGAACACTAACAATTGGTTCTTTGGACATTGGCAAGTCAGTTAACCCTCTCCTTTCAATTTTTGTGGTAGCCTCCTTGGACAGTACAAGTTTAAGATTTGAAATTCTCTCTTCAAGTTCATTGATATTGACTGCATCTGAAAAAAGAAAAAGGCAAAAGGTGTTACAATTTTTTTTCTTTTTGAAACTTTTAACACATTCAAAGCTTTGAGCATTCTTTATATTTCTAACCACGTGAAATGATATTGTCAAGATCTTCAATGTAGCATTGAATGGTACTGCTATGTGAACATTTTAGTTCTTTCAATACAGAGAGCATGCACTGTTTCCAATGTCTGATAATCACAAGGAGAGATGATTTTCCCCAGTGAACCAAGTGAATAAACCATGTAATATCCATAGGATCCTGAAACACTGTCATCGTACTGCAACATTGGGTACGGCAATTTGTTTTGACCCTCTCATAGACCAGAGGAAGCAACTCAAGCAATCGAACACAAGATATCTGAAACAAAAGTTGGATATGAAGGTATAATAGGTGGAAATAACAACATGAACAATGTTGTTAAACTTTATAAGAAACACTGCTAAAGATTTACCTGACACTGTTTGAGACCTATTAGCTCCTTCCCTTCTCTTAGGCATGTGGAAATAAAAGGCCAGAGAATTGCAGAAAGCAAAGTGCAGAACTTCTCCCAGTTAGTAATATCCACAACATGTTCTGGTGGACTAGATAGGACACTTGAATAGGGTTGTCGCAAGAAACCCCCTTCTGAAGGTCTTGCTGGCTGTGCAATTTGAGGTCTTTGAACGGCAACCTCCTTAAGTAGTTTGCATATGACAAAAAACAAGTGATGAAAACTATAAAAATCTACCAAAACTGATCTTGTTCCCACCTGGATATTCCAAAGAAGTAAATAATATAATTAGTGACTTTTTCTTAGTCAAGGAAGGAAAAAAGGATATAACGAGTGAATAGGTAAGTGGAAAAATAAGTTATCCTTGATCCTCAAATTGAATAGAACTACAGCCCGTTAGAACTAAGAGATACGATAATTCCCATCCCAAAACTGTTTGTACAAAAATCAGATTTAGTGGTATGAGTATGTGTGTACTCAGGATTCTGCAATACAATGAAACGCAGCTCTCCTACGTGTTCGAGAAAAACAGATTTTAAATATGACCAAATTGTTTCTGCTGGTATTCCTCCAGTAACTGCAAGAAACTGAGTCTCACTCTCACACCAACCAAGCAAATTTCAAACTTGGATTTTTGCTACAATTCTAAAGTCCAAAGTGATGATAAATGCCAGAGGCAAGGAGAGAAATTTTACCAGTTGCACTACATATCTTAGACCCAGAAAAACAGCAGTGAGTGAAGATGCACTCGAGCACAGAAATTGAAGCCCAGAAGTCAAACCCCGTGCTTGGGATACATGTTCCAAGATAGCTCTCCCAACTTGCCGCACGTCCTATAATAAGTAGAGTAATGAGTAATACTAAGCAGTTAGATGCCACAAGTAGGATTATAAAACATAATGGAAGTAACCTTACATCATTATTATCGACTAACGCCAATATCAAACTTTCTCCCATCATTGGTTCCCAAGTCCACTGCTTTTGGAGCCCACGTTGTTCAATTTGTGTCATGACATGAATGGCTAACCTAAAAGATATTAATTTCATGTATGTATGTCAATCTGGTAGAAATACCTAGGACTTAAGGTTTGCAATCAGTAAATGATATGCCAAATTGCCAGTGCAAGATATCGATATAGCATTTAAAACAAACAAAATAGATCGAATCAGATGAAAGATATAGATTTAATCAAATATAACCAACCTTTTAAATATTCTCAGTAAGAGAGGGCAAAACTCCGACACCTTGAGAGCATTAATACAATCCTTCCCACCACCACCATCATCAGCACCATTTGGAACTTGCCATGTAAATGTTGAGGAAACTTCTCCAGCATGTGATGATAACCAAGCATTCACAGGCACTGACAACTCTGTAGCTAATCCAGGCTCTAAAATAGAAATATGAGATAACCCCCAAAGGACTGCTTTTGAAAATGCTATGGGTAGCTTAGAGGGTTCCAACTGAACCATTGTAAGATACCACAACAAAGGCACACATTTCCAATCCTTGCATTCCCGACTTGCCAACTTGTTCAGAACATTGAAGTCATTCCAACAACTTTCAGACTTCTCTTCAGCATCATGCGAGAAAGGTAATTCATCATCTTCATCAGCAAACATGACAGAATTGCTTACATTGACCTTTTGAGTAGCTCCATACTTCAATTTATAGTAAATCAAGGCAGAAGCATCAGAAATTATGATAATATAGATAAGAACAAGTGCAGGTTGCCGCAATGAACCATGTAAGGATGTATCCTCTATCGAACTGATCAAAGATGGGCCCCTATTAAAAAAAAGATCATAAGATGGCTGATGGCATGAAATGAAAACAATAGATAAATGAAGTAAAACTCAAAGGAGAAAACGTGCTCAAGCATGTTCTCCAAAAAAAAAAACTCAAGAGAAAATGGCACCCACTACAAACATTAGTTTGCTTGAAATAAACTCACAAATATTAATCCACTATATTATTCAGACTAATGAATTGCATAGTCGGAAATATGTGTGAGCACTCAGTAAGACATAGTCAGGGAATAGTTTGGGTTGGATGAGGTTACTTCACTCAAGTAGCTCATCAAACCAAAATCAGTAAACTGGATGTAAAAAACACCCAGAAGACAATTAAACTCATGAACAACTAATGTAAACCACTTGATAGTTGACACGGACCTGGTAATATGCGTGTAGTGTTGCAAGCCCTGCTCAACCTGTAAACCCAAGTCCATTTTACAATCCTACTTTCCATATGGCAATCTATATGCTAACTAAGACTAGTTCAGAGTGAAAATAGTTTGACAGCACGTCCTTGGGCACCATATTGTTTTCATACTGATTAATAATTTAGAAACAAGGAAGCTGAATAACAAATTTAACATTAAATACCAGGAACAATGTTCACCACTAATATAGCACTTAACAAAAGCATGCATGACATTAAAACATCACAATCCAAGAAAAATTAAAAGCATATCTGCTATGAGATGATATGTGGGCAACAAATCATTGGTTTCCTCTCTGCTTCTATTAAATAACATCACCATGAACTATTGCAGATGGCCTCAATACATCATAATGAGCAATCTAATACATAAACTATTGTCAGAATAAGCATCCGTGTTCATTACCACATATGGGCACATTCGGAAGGTGGGCATGGAGGGCGCATTGTGTATCCTCTTTGTACAATAAGAAGTGCAATCTGGAAGGTAAAGAGAATTAGAAAAAACATCGCTAACACCAACCAATAACAGTGTATGATTTTTGCAACATCAGTAAACGAAATGAGAACCAACATACAATTCAAAAAACATAAACAAAATCCTTTGGTAGCTTGGTTAGCTGTTTTTTCACTAAACAGTGATATACAATTTCAAGGATGGTTTAAACCTCCGGTGAGGGAATTTATAAAGGATGGTTTACTTTAAAACACCAAGATACTTCAACCACTTCATCACCAGATGTAAGAAAAGTCAACGATCCTGAATAGTGTTATTAAGAAGGTAAGTTGTCAAGGTCAACCATGCTTAATTTATTCCAGAGATCGTGCTATTGCATAGATCTTCTGAAACAAAATGAAATCACCACACAAAAGTGTGTATGTTGGCATTGTGAGTGACCTTTCAAACTAACACAAGAGGTATGTCCTAGAAAGGTGGCACTCAATAGCCAGAAAAGAAAATGAGGGAATACAAGAAACAAAATTGTGAGAGGATTTAAATGGAAACTCAAATAACTTGAAAGGCAAAAAACACCAAGCTAACCTTAGTTGCAGTTTTTCTCATCAGAGAACTGAAATTATTACTCCGGGTAACTTGATGAAGAAGAAAATACAAAATGTTCCTCCTTTGCTTTTCAAGTTCACCGTCTTGTAGCGCTTCAAGTGACTGCATACAGATAACTGACCTGTCATATTTAAATAAATGTTTCCTAGATGAGGACAGTAAAGTAAAGGAATAAAAAACATGCCTGAAGAAATGGGAGGAAAAGATCGAAAATTTCTTTGTGACTTTTCTCATTGTGTGTATGAAAACAGTGACCCAATAATGTGTTCCGCATAACACTAGGTGATAGTGTTGTTCTCAGCCAAAGCTTGCAACCTACAACAAGCGAATGTAAATCTTGCAACAGTGCAAACATCACAGGTCAAAAGAAACTCAGCACACTTACCAAGCATTTCAAATGAAGCCTTGAGGCAACTTACAGCACACGACAAATCAGATGTGTCATCACTGACATGGTTAAGTACAATATTCAGGAATGGATACTTTTCCAGAATCCCATCTTCAAAAGCTGGAGCCTCCAGAAATCCAAGGCTGAAACAACCAAGTCAACAAATTAACAGGCATGGTGTTTATAGAATACATATGCAGTGAGACATGTTTTAAACTTACATACAGTGATTTAAATCCAAGCCATATGTCGGCTCTTTTGAGCTGCACCCTAGGTCTCGAATGTTCAGAAGTAGATGGAAGAACTTCCGCTTCCAAAAAGGTAATATACTTTTGCAATAAAGGTTGCAATGGCTCCAAATCAACTGCTCTCCTGCAAATTATTATCAACATATTTACATGTTATGAATTTATACTTAAACTGGACCTGGTTAACAAAACACATGTTAAATCCCAACTAAGTTAAAACGGGACTCAATATGCTTATGCTGAAACGTGATTAGAGCAATTGCTCAGGTACAGCTTGCATAGAGTAAAATAGTGAGTTGTTTACAGCAACAGTGTCATTGAATATAAGGCTGTTATTTAATTGGATTCATCGAAGGATGGCTTGATGTGGATAGAGAAGCAGGAAGAGATGGGAAAATGATTTTCGGTTATAATATGGAAAGGGGGTATTGAAAGCAGAGGAAAGAAGCATTTGTGCAACAGCAATATTAGATAATTATTACTAATTTTACTAATTCTCTTTTTTGTGTGACAAGAGTTGAGGAACAACTAAATAGATGAAACAACTGAGGTGGTTTTAAGAAATTTATGAGTTTCCCAAACATTGTACATGAGTTCAAACAAGGTTCTAAAATGAAGGTGTTATGGTCGGTAATGTGTATGAGAGGAAGAATAGGGGTTAGGCGTGAGTTATCAGTTATCTAGAATCCTAGAAGATTAAGGCGTGAAGTAGAGTCCTAGATAATTAAGTTTGTTAGCAGTTATTAGTCCTTATTATTAGCAGCAGGTTGTTAGGAATATTTACTATGAGTCGAACTCTATGATAATAAAGAGATTAGACTAGGATTGAGATTACATCTCCCCTTAGGCCCCTGGGCGCCTACCTCCTCTGTTCCCTCTCAGCTCTCGTCTCTCTCCCTCGCGACAGCGCCCCCTGTCCGCCGGCGCGACACCAGAGCCTGACCCCCGGTCTCTCCCCCATACTACCTGTGCAGCAAGAAGGGCCATACCAACCTGGTATCAGCATTCATGGCTTCCTCGGGATCTTCCACGGCTCCGATCGATCTCCCCGCGGCGGCGGCCACAACAGCCACCTCGCTGCCGCTGGTGCCCTCCACCGGAGCTCTCGCCTCCACCCTTGTGGCTCTTCCGCCCCAGCTCGGCAGCCATTGACGGCCATACCGACGGACACGCTCAGTGCACTTACGGCGGCCATCACCGGCCTCCAACTGCAGATGGGGGCCGTTCAACACCAGATGGGCGACATGGCCACCCGTCTAGCGGCGATCGACGGAAGGGCATCGTTCTCCCACCTCGGCCTGCCTGGTTTCGGCGGGATTCCAGCGCTGACAGCCCCGTCCGCGCCGACCGTCTCGGCGTCGTACGCGGCGCCCCGGTCGTCCACTCCGGGGTCTGCCTCCGCATCATCCGCCACGGCGTCGCCGCTCGCGCCGTCCGCAGGGACAGCGCCACCCACGGGGCTGCCGATCACCCAAATCCGCTTCCCCCACTCACCGTCACCCCTGCCTACGTTCTCTTCCATCATGCAACAGTACCCCCTGGTCGTCCGCACCCACGTTGTTATCAGCTCAGAGTTCACATCCATTGCCTGAACCCGACGGGTTCGCCGTGACGCGCTATCACAAGCTCACGTTCCCCACCTTCGACGGCGAGGACCCGCTGGGCTGGCTCAACAAGTGCGAACAGTTTTTTCGCGGACAGCAGACACGGGAGGTCGACAAGGTCTGGTTAGCCTCATACCACCTCACCGGCGTCGCTCAACAATGGTACCTCGTCCTCCAAAACGACATGGGTCGACCTTCTTGGGAGGCTTTCCGCCGTTCCTGCCAGCAGCGCTTCGGGCCGCCCCTCAGCAGCAACCACTTGGCCGACTTGGCCCGTCTTCCGTTCGCATCATCTGTGGATGCGTACATGGACGCATTCCAAGCCCGCGCTCCTCACGCGGGCAATCTGTCCACTCTCCAGAAGGCGCAACTATTCACCGGTGGGATGCCAGACCATCTCCGCGTTGACGTCGAGCTGCACGACCCACAAGAACTCCAGCACGCCATGAGGTTGGCGCGGGCGTACGAGCGCCGCAACGCGCCAACACTGTCCGCCTTGCTAGCACCACCATCACGGCCAGCACGGCGACCTGCTGCACTGTCGGCACCGGCTACTGCAGGCAGTTCGTCGAGCGCAGCGTCCTCGTCATCCACCTCGCAGCGTGCCTTCAAGCGCCTCACTCCCGAAGAGATGACGGAACGACGCAAGATGGGCCTATGCTACAACTATGATGACCCATATGTCCGCGGGCACAAGTGTGCTCGGCTCTTCTACCTCGAGGCGTCCGACTATATTGTGGAGGAGCCCGACGACACCGTGGATCCGCACGTCGCTCCCCCAACCTTCCCTCTCCGCCAGCCTTCCCTCCGCAGTTCGACCCGGAAACGCTGATGATCTCCTTGACGGCAATCACGGGGATCCGGGCCGAAGACACGATGCAGCTCCGGGTTGAACTCGGCACCCACGAGTTCACGGCGTTGTTGGACTCGGGCTCGACGCATAACTTCATCAGCCTGCCCGTGGCTAAGACGGCGTTCCGCACCCATCATGGCCACTTTGAGTTCTTGGTCATGCCTTTTGGCCTATCCAACGCACCATCGACGTTCCAGGCACTCATGAACCTTGTGCTCAAATTGTTCCTACGTCGTTGCGTGTTGGTGTTCTTCGACGACATCCTCATCTATAGCTCGACGTGGACTAAACATTTGCAGCAGCTGCGCGCCGTCCTCGACCTTCTACACACGCACCAACTACACTTGAAGCGATCCAAGTGCTCTTTCGCGACGTCATCAGTCCAGTACCTGAGCCATGTGATCTCCCAGGCGGGCGTGGCCATGGACGGGTCCAAAGTAGCGGTTGTCCAAACCTGGCCACAGCTGCAGTCTGTCCGGGGTCTCCGCAGGTTCCTCGGCTTGGCCAGCTACTACCATTGATTCATCAAGGAGTATGGCATCATCGCTGCCCCATTAACTAAGCTTCTGCGAAAGGAGGCTTTTCAGTGGACACTAGACGTCGACACAACTTTTGGGGCCTTGAAGGCAGCCCTCTCGACAGCACCCGTCCTCCACTTGCCAGACTTCAGCCGTGACTTCGTCGTCGACTATGAAGCGTCGGGCTCTGGTTTTGGCGTCGTATTACACCAAGGAGACGGCCCCATTGCTTTCTTCAACAGACCATTCGCCGCACGCCATCTAAAGGTGGCAGCCTATGAGCGCGAGTTGATCGGTCTCGCTCAGGCCGTGCGCCATTGGCGCCCCTACGTCTGGGGGCGCACCTTCGTTGTTTGCACTGACCACTATACGCTGAAATTCCTCCTCGACCAACGCCTCTCCACCATCCCGCAACACCATTGGATCAGTAAGTTGATTGGTTATGATTTCAGGGGAGTATAGGTCTGGGCGTTTCAACGTCGTTGCTGATGCCCTGTCTCGCCGCGACGGCGACACACCACTGCTGGTCGAGCTGGCCGCCAGCAAGCAGGCCTTGGCGGCGATCTCCGTGACTACGTTCCAGCTATTCTACGACATTCGATGCAAGTTGGCCGCATCGCCGAAGCTGCAAGCTCGCTACGAGGCGGTTGCAGCAGGCGCCCATGGAGAGGATTGGCGCCTCTAGGACGGCTTGCTGCTCCACAAGGGGCGGGTGTTCGTCTCGGCAATATCGACAACTCTCGACGACGTGCTGCAACGACGTGCTGCAGCTAGCACACACCGGCGCACAAGAGGGCATCCAAAAAACCTTACAGCGGCTCCGTACTGAGTTCTTCGTGGAACATGACCGCCTCGTCATTCGGTCGGGACTTCGTGCGCGCCTGTTCTACATGCCAACGGAACAAGACGGAAACCTTACAACCCGCTGGCCTCCTTCAGCCACTGCCAATGCCATCTGTTGGCACTTGCACCCAATGCCCAGGTGAGCAGCACCTGCTCTCCTTCCCTCTTCCTCTCCCCTGATCCAAGGTAGAAGATGAGCTTGAGCTCACTGCACACACACACACACACACACAATTTCTCTGCGTTGGCTGAGAACTGGACACTGAGATGGTGGCAAAGAAGTTGCTTTTTCCATTGCATTTGCATAGGTTATATACACAATACATGTACCATTGTTAGCACCAAGAATGATATACTTTTACATAACCAAAATGTTGCCAACAACCTCAGGATCAAGGACAAAACAATCACATCATGAGCATACTTTATCAAATAACAAGTTCCACATGCCCATGAGTATGTGAATGCAGGAATGAAGAAATGGAGCAAAGGAGAGCCAATGGGACCCACATAGGGGGTCGGCCGACCTCCCTATGGGCCCACCAGCTCTCCCCCCTTGGCCATGATCCAAGAGAAGCACCTCAGAGTGAATTCCAACCTTTGGATCACTTTGTGCTTTCTCCCAACGGCTTACATGCAAAACACATGGATTCATGGGCCCACACCAAGGAGATCAATGTGACAAATACCTTAGAACCCACAACCAACACCAATGACAAGTGGGACCAGCACCTGGAAGGCCGAGGTGGGCCAGAGACCCCAAGGGGGGGTCGGCCGACCTCTACCTAGGCCCACAAGCCCCCCACTTGGTCCCTGGCCAGTGGGGCTGCATCTAGAAGGTGAAGGATTGCCCACAGGCCATAGGGGGGGGGTCGGCTGATCTACCCCTAGGTCGGTTCAACACCTGCCAACCGCCATACTCACTAACACATGTTGGAAATCAACACCATCCATCCTAAGGCGGTTCAAAGTCGGTTGGATCCAAGGGTGGAGGATTGAAGCCTCCTGGATCGATGACGTGGCGATGGAGTAGCCCCTACTCCACCTCCCACTATAAATAGAGGCTCATACCCCCCTCTCTACACATGGTGAAGAAGCCTACAAGCTCTATTCCTTAGATTGTTCTAGTAGTTTAGTCTAGAGTGGGAGTTAGAGTTGAGTCGAGTTGCGCTCGGGATTTCCAGAGTTGTCTTTTTGGAAAGTCTGGTATAGCTCTTGTATCTTTCCTTCTTTGTAAGACTTTATCTTTATCAATATATTACTTTTCTCTCTACTTTACTTAATATTTACTTTGAGCATTTCTATACTAGATATAGTCTTGTTATATGCTTTTGCTCTTTAATAGTCTTTACATTAATAGTCTGTGATCCTTGTGACCTTTCCCGTATGCGATCATTGTCTGTCATAGGGTGCTTTGATTATAGATCGTAGTCAAAGTAATAAGTTGTGTGTAAGCGTGGTGCTTATACATCATTTTATCCTTGGTTACCGCTTGTTGCACGGATTGTTGTGGTAACTAGCAAGAAGAGTGATAGCTGTGTCTAGTCTATGTATTCCACCACGTGTTCTTAGGCAAGTTCTTAAAAGGTAAGACCCCCGTAACAAGAGGGCGCGGTCCGGTAGGAGTTTTGTCCTCCTGATCTATCCCCTTGCCTAGCATACTTGTATTGAGGAAACAAACTATAGTGTTTAGACTAGTTAATTGGCTAAGTATATTGAAGTAGAGTGAATTACATACGAGTCCCTTTACTCTCTCGTTGTCCTCCCACCTAGCTATTCTATCTAGTCCGTTCTAAGTATCATTTACCTTGGCTTATTCATTCATCAACCCTTCCTATCACATATATCGTTTACCCCCCTATACTAGTTGGTACTAAGTTGAGGTGCTCTCTAGGATCTCTCTCTAATTATCATTTCTAGCCCAGCTTTCTCTTGGGAAAATATAAAATATGATACCTTGGAATACTCATATGTGAAGTGCTACAACGGTATAATCTGTGCGCTTGCGGATTTATCCAATAGTCATAAGAAATACCAACAACCATACAAGGTACAATACTACCTACTCCTTACACCTAAGGTACATGGCTTAGATCAGTCATTCCTACTCCTAGTACCAGCCATCTAGAAGCTGATGTACTTCTAACAACTAGTGTACCTAGAACAGTACCAAGGAGTGGCCTATTGCCAACTTTGTACCTGATCAGCAGAGCTGACCGTGAGCAGTAGGGAGAGGGATCAGGAGCAGGTTAAGCTTTTACACCATCACGGGTTTGGGCAAACATCGCCATGGACTTCATCGAGGCGCTTCCCAAGGTCCATGGCAAGAGCATCATCCTCACCGTCGTCGACCGCTTCTCCAAGTACGCGCACTTCATTCCGTTGGGCCACCCGTACACGGCGACATCCGTGCGCGCCTTCTTCCACGACATCGTCCGCCTTCATGGGTTTCCTGACTCCATCGTCAATGACCGCAACCCAGTCTTCACGGGAATGAGTGGCGTGACTTGTTCCGCCAAGCGGATGTCAACCTTCGTATGAGCACGACCTTCCACCCGCAGACTGATGGGCAGTCGGAAGCCATCGACAAGACCATCGTCATGTACCTGATGTGTCTCACCGGCGACCACCCCCGCGACTGGCTCGACAGGCTCCCTTGGGCGGAGTTTTGCTACAACACTGCATACCACTCCGTGCTTCGTACTTCACCATTTACGATCGCCCACGGCTGTAGACCGCCCGAGATCCTGCGGTATGCACTAGAAGTGCCCGAACGGAGGTTGTCGATGCGATGTTTGCTAGCCGCGATGAGTTCATTGCTGAAGTTTGTGCCTGTCTTCTTCAAGAAGAGGAGCATGCGCGAGAATTCTACGACGCTCACCATCGCGCGCTTGAGTTCCAGGTGGGTGATTGGGTGTTGTTGCGTCTACTTCACCGGGCATCTCAGTTGCTAGCGCCGGACAGTCGCGGCAAGCTAGGACCCAAGTACGCAGGTCCGTTCATGGTCCTCGAACGGATAGACGAGGTGGCCTATCGTCTCCAGTTGCCGGAGGGGGCTCGCATCCACGACGTCTTTCACGTGGGCGTGTTGAAGCCTTTCCGCGGCACACCTCCAACATCGGCTCCTGCTCTACCGCCATTGCGTCATGACCGCCCCCTACTCCGACCAGAACGTGTTCTTCGCTCTCGACTCAGCCATGGCACATGGTATGTTTTGATTCTTGGGAGAACGCTTAGGAGTTCTACGTCGCCTATACTTCCTTCCAACTCGAGGACGAGTTGTTTCCGAAGGAGGGGAGAGATGTTATGGTCGGTAATGTGTATGAGGAAGAATAGGGGTTAGGCGTGAGCTATCAGTTATCTAGAATCCTAGAAGATTAAGGCGTGAAGCAAAGTCCTATATAATTAAGTTTGTTAGCAGTTATTTGTCCTTATTAGCAGAAGGTTGTTAGGAATATTTGCTATAAGAGTCGAGAACTCTACGATAATAAAGAGATTAGCCTGGGATTGAGATTACATCTCCCCTAAGGCCCCTGGGAGCCTACCTCCTCTGCTTCCTCTCGGCTCTCAGCTCTCTCCCTCGCGACGGCGCGACACCAGAGCCCGACCCCCAGTCTCTCCCCCCTACTACCTGCGCAACAAGAGGGGCCATACCAGAAGGAGAATATAATTGGTGGAATATTGGGTATATTGTATTGGGCCTCATGGGCTGATTATATAGGGTACATAGGACTAACACCACATGTGGCTAGACAATGGGGGTGTTTAGTTCCCCATTTCACCCAAAAAATCTGGGTTTTGGCTTATCATTTTGCAAAATGAAACTAAACACCACCCAAATTTTTTTGGCAAAAAGTAGTTCATTCTCCATTTTGGATTTTGGACTCAAAAGGCCAAAATAAACCCAAAAGTGGTGCAGCCCTCACCCACCCCCATGAAAAAATTGGCATTTTGGATGGAACTAAACACACCCATGAAAAATATGGCATTTTGTATTTCATCAATTTGCATTTTGCATTTCATGGGGAACTAAACATAGCCAATATGGTACTATTCCTATTTACTCTAACATAAATAGCCGGCTATAGGTGTTGGGCAAGCTCACACCTAGGATATCTCACTTTTTGCTCTAAGAAAACTAAAACATTATTAGCCAGCCCAGTAAAACCACGTAACCCTTTCCTCATCTCTCTCGTCTCTACCGGTCGCACACTCGTCTCTCCCGTCCGTCACTGTGGCTGTGGCTTCCAGAGATGGCGGCTGCTGCTGCTTCCGGCAGAGACGGTGGCACGGCCTTCCACTCCTCTCCCTCAAGCGGTGGCTTCGAGGGGCTTCCGCTACGGCCGGCGGCAGTGGCGGCGGCAACTGCTTCGAGCAGAGGTGGCTTGGGACGGCGGTGACGTCTTCCAGCAGCGGCTTCCGACGTCCGCGGCTTCCAACTCAGGTGGCCACCGGAGGTGGTGGCAGCTTCGAGCTCTTATTCCCGTGCAGCAGGCAGCTACCGCTTGTTCTTCCCCATGGTAGTGAGTAAAGATTTAAAGATTTCCTTGTTCGACTAGTCAATTAGTATGTCTGTGTAGCCAAATTTAGAGATTTCATAGGATCTATTGCTTTTTCAAGCAGACTGCCAAAGATGTTTGCTGCTTATTATAGGATCTATTGCTACAACCACGAGACTTGTCACCGGAACTATCGTTTGTTGTGTGTTTTTTCTAAAAAAATTAAAAAAAACAGCTAAATGGCTTAGCTGCAGCTATCTCTAGCTAGCTATGCTTAGCTGTCGTGGAGGGCAACAACTAAGAGGCTTAGCCGGAGATTTAAAACCTTGGTTCAAAGTCAGGGAAAATAGAGAATAAATTTATAAATAAATGCAACGCCAATGCAACTTTATCATAAGCTTTCTATATATGAAAAATAAACTGATTTTGTCATACTGTCATGACCATTTAGGGTCACTATCACTTAAGGACATGACAATTTATGTTCCATGGGTATTTCGACTTCAAGTATGAAGTGCTAATAAATAATATGGTTGACAAAAAACAGAAACTATCAACACAGTTAACAGATCCTAGCGCAGTTTCACCCGGCCACCATGCCTAACTAAAGCCCACATTGCCCAATTGAGTAGATGAATATTCCTATACAGTAACTCCTTCAGAAATGTCTAGTGAGTTTCTTGTCTTAGGATGAACAGATAAGTGGAGAGTGCATTACCTCAGTTTCCCCATGGATCGAACTAATCGAAGCCCAATAGCCCGAGCTTTACAACTTTTGAAGAAAAGTAGGGCATAGACACCCTAGATTTGGAAGTTTTAAAAACATTGTGAGATACAATACAGGTGGAGAATCTTAACACTACTACTTGACCAATAGACTAAAATAATGGTGAGAAATATGTATCCTGAATGGCTTGATTATTCAGAACATATCCATCTTTTAAGGCTCCACTAACTGAGACATTGGTAGCTGCACTGTGAGCAGGGTCAAGAGAAAAAGTTAGCTTACAGGGTATTGCTGATTAGTTGAAAGGCTCACTTCGTACGTCTCATCAATTTTTTCAATGAACATCTGAAATTGATTAGCCAATGATTGGTCATCCAATAGAACAGGATACATCAAAACCTGCAAATATGAAGGAAAGAGTATGTTATGGTTGTTACCGTACTTAAGAACCTGTGGGTGTTTTAATCATCTCAAAGAAAGAAAAGGAAACAAGAGTCTGTCATGGTTACTTGTTATTAAAATAAAAGGGCCAGGTTCATTGGCAGCAGCACGCAACAAAAGAAAAGGGAAATAAGCTGTCATTAACTGGTCATTAACACAGTACAGCATATATGCAACCAATGGGTGTCAATCTTCACCGAATAACAAAAACAAAATCAGCTGCACAGATTATGTAATGATGGTAAACATTAATAAATAATTGCCAGTTTATCTTTGTATACGGTATGCAGTGCTGTAACCTGTTACTACTCCCTCCATTTCTTTTTATTGGGCGTATTATAGAATTTGAAAAACCTTTAAAATATACTTTGGCCATCTGTTTATCTTATGAAATATCATCAATTGCTACAAATAAATGTCGTATTAAAAGATCTGTGGAACATCAATACATTTATACAACTTTTGTACACTAAACATGCCTATAATTTGACTAACTGTTAGTCCTTTTCAAATCCCAATGCACCCTATCGAAAAGAACTAGAAGTAGTTTCAAGTTATAAATCATTGTTCATGCTCATACTTCTCTCAAGAAAAAAAGTCAATAGAAGAAATCCATGTTTTACAATAGGAAATCAATTGCAAAAAGAGAAACTGAAAAGGCATCACATGAATGGAGCATACTTCGAACATTATGCTAACAACTTCTGCACCGTGGCATGAAGGGTCATATTCCTTGAGCTCAATCTTTGTGTTGATCTGTATAAGATGTCCTGTTACCCTCTCTTCATCAAGAAGCCGCAATACTTTCAGAAGGGGATCAACAGTATCTGACTGATATTCGGTATCGAAAAATCCTTGTGCCTGGTGGTGTTCACATACACATTGTGTGCAAATGCCCATTTCTCGGGAAACCCTTCTCCATAATATTCGAAGAGACGAGTTCTCATCTTCATCGTCAAAGAAGCCATGGAATGTCTCCAAGAAGGGGCTCATGATATCAGCATATCCACACCAAATATGATCTTCTTTTGGTAAATTTATCAGAAAGGTATAACATTGTGAAAACCTGCAGGTGATTAGATAAACATGAATGTAGTATCTCATCTCAATTGGATAATAAGGGGAAATCAGAGGGAGCACAACAAAACTAGTATCTAAATGCTTTTACTGTTCCAACACAAGTCAAATTCAGATAGATGTCTTCATTCGCAACCATAAATTACATCAGCTTTCACATGCGGGAGCAACGCCGCGGGGGTGGTCTTTCACCCGCAGGTCAAGTTTTCTAAAAAAAAAATCCTTACTGCAAACGTTTTGTCGAATTGTCTACTTTTGAGCACATTACAAATGTCATACTATGTCTGCAATGACCGTTTAATAAAAAGTTAAGCTTCACAAAATCTAATTCCTATAAAGTAGTCCCCAAACCAATCGCAACCTAAAATACCGCCACTAGATATCCAACAGCATGGATTCTGTTACAACAATGCTTGCATTTGTGACGTTAATAGAACCTGAAATCCGCAAGTAATGTGAGAAGAAAGAGAGAAGTCATAGGCACATATATTCGCGTTACACTATTCAACTTCCCAAAGCAAACCTCGAGCTTATTAAGGTCCAGCAAGCTGCTCGAATCATCTCGGTGCAATCCTAAACCCACGACGACAACCCTAAACCCGCGGCCGATTACTCGTCGTACCATCACCCACGCCGCCTTGGTGGGGTGCTAAGAGCGCCCAGCCACACTTACCACTCCTCCTTGGCACGGATGAGTCGTCGGTGCGTGGCGGCGGACGACTCGCCGCCGTCATCGGCGTCCTCGTCCTCCTGTATCCCGCGCCATCGCTCGGCCAGGTCGAGCCGCCGTGCCGCCGACATCCCCGCGGACGGCGGCGGTCCGTGATCGGCGCCGGCCCGGCGGGGTTCTAGGGTTCCGACGAGCCGGCGCGCGCGCGATAGAGACGGGATTTGGAAAAGCGCCGGAGTGCGGTATCGGAACGGAAGGATTTGCGAATGTATCTACGGGCGAAGTTATAGGCAGCGGTGGCCGCCTCTTGCTCGGAACCGCGCCTCCGTGCCCGCCACTTTGGGGGAAGTACGATGAGCGTTCTCGCGCCTGGCGCAATTAGAATTCGTGTTTTCCCTTTATTTTTCTTACTTATTTTCTCATCTCTATTAAAATAATCAATCAAAATTATTCATGTACTTACCAAACAATACGTCCCCCACTAAAGAAAAAATGGCAAAAAAAACTTTGGCATCCTCGTTCGTGAGCTTCGCTACCTACCGAGCTACGAACTTTTCTCATCCGCGACGTCGTCATCCACACTCGCCCTACGCCCCTAGCTTGTGCCACCTCCCACATCACCCTCACATTGCAACACCCCTCCTATCAGCGGGGCCCATGGCCGCCACGCCGACCATGGACTACAAGTCTACTACAACATTACTTCATCGAGACACTTCTACATCCGCCTCTCTCTCGTTCTTTCTTCAATCGAAGCAAAGGAGTCCTCGGGCTCGGGCCGGTCGTTTTTTCGGTCAGCATGAAGGTCATCAGCGGACAAGTGGTAGGGAAGCACCCAGGGGCGGAGGCCGGCATGAAGGTCATTGTCTGAGGTGGATTGAGGCCTCCTGGTTGCGTGTGCACGAGGCCCAGCAGCATCTAGTCCAGCGTCGACCGCTCGGTGACGACGTGCGACGAAGGTGCTCTGACGATGAGCTACTCTGACTCAACCGGAGAACAAAAGAAGAGAGCTTGCTGTGCCACCGAATGGCAGCCATGGCTGCGGCACACGCGCAACAACAACATGGCGAGAAGAATGCAGGGTAATTTTGGAATAGAAAACATTAAATGATATTCTAGTGTGATGTCCACGTTTTGTATCGGCAAACCAGCTAATTCTAATTTGGTGATGGCCAAATAGCGAAGACATTATGAAGATTAATGGCCCATAATACTCTCTCATAGACTTCTTCTCGATCCGATGACCCGATTTATTTAGATCTTCCCTTCATCCTAGGCTTCAACATCGCTTCCCTCCACACCCCAACGTCTGCAGACAGGGTTTGATCTTTCGCGCACATTTTTTTTTCCAAAAATAAATAAATAGATATTATTTAGTCATTTTGTCCCCTCCCGAAATTTATAATGTAAGGGACCGAACTTCTATGCTATAATAAGCCTATAAGAGACCAATCATAACTATTTTAGGTACCCAAACATCTATGAAATACTACGAAATACTTGGACATTTGAAACACTTTCACATTGAATCACTATCTCGTTCCTCCATATCATAAGCAAACCCTCACTTACGAAGTTTTTTTTTTTGAAATTTCCACTTAGGCCGAGTTCTTTTCCCGGGGATTGACCTCCAGGAATAAAGCCTAGCTAAATTTTCTATTTAATTGATACTCTATTTGTTTTAAATTATAGCTCGTTTGATTTTTAAACTCTAAGTTTGACCACTTTATCTTATTTAAAATTTTATGTAAAATATTATTTTTTATTATAGTTTACTTATTTAATAATAAATGATCTATAATAATAATTTAAATTTAACTATATTTATATAATTTTTTTGATAACACGAGTAGCCGAAATGATTCCTGGTAAACAGGGACTCTCGCGAGGAGCCCGAACATTCGCAGTTCGCACTCGTGCGGTCGTGCCCAAAGAGTCGCGCACACTCTTTGCTTCATCTCTTTTGCTATCAAACCCTTCAGTCATTCACACATCACCCCTCCCACCGAAACCCGCCCGCAAACGCAAAGCAGTGCGCTGTGCCTGACTGCCTGTGCGCATCGCAGTAGCCAGTGGAGAACGTTTGCACTCGCCCCCTCTGCATCCCCGTTTTTAACACCTCCACCCCAAAATCCAAAAGCAGCGCCGCGAGGGAAGCGGTCACGCGCCGCCATGGGCTACCAGGACGCGCCGAGTGGCGGCGGCAAGCTATCGCTCGCTAGCGTTGGCTTCGCCGGCCCCGGCGCAGGGGCAGGAGGGGCGGCTACAAGGACCTTCTCGTCATGGCGCTGCCTAAGGACGACGGCCTCGACGGCGCCAAGGTCGCGGAGGCCATCAGCGTCAGGCTACCGGACGTCGGAGGGGCCGTGAGGGTAAGGAAATCCCCACCTGATTTTACGTGTTTTCCATGTTTCTGGAGCGATGAATGGGGTGTGGCTTTCGATTTTGATCGGTTACTTTTTTTCTGAACTAATTGAAACTGGCGTACTGTGCTTCCCCCATTTGTTGCGTGGTTTAGTTTCAGGCTTTCGATGCGATGATTCGTCAGAGTTTCAGATTCCTACGGTTTGTCACAATGGCAGGGCTTTTTTGCTTCTAAAGTGCCAATATACGACTGTTTGATCAAGCGAGATTTTTTCCACCCTTTTGCAAGTAGTAATAACTTGCTGAGCTGAAGATGCTTTTGCTCATCTCAGATGCTGCCTCGTTGCACAGTTTTGGCTTTAGTTGAGCTTCCAACCAAGGCACGAGTAGTCTTGTCTACTGTAGGCGAGTCCTGTCTATTAAGGGCTGTGCTTCTACGGTTCTACCATTATATGCTTACATCCATCTCGGTGGCTTCATTTAAATAATTGTTTCCAACATATTTTTTTTTGAGTCATATAGACCTTCTGTTAAATTTCCATTGATGTGCGATTATTAAGGTATGGATGATGATATTACTATCTTTAGGAGTTAGGGCCACCTCGTGCATACAATCAATGTGCATGTGCCTTTATTTTTTTTCTGTTTTTAACTCAACCTAAGTCGTTAGTTGGTTATCAATCCCAAAGGTAGGCTACAGTTGGAAATACTATTTGTTTTGTATGTCAAGCCAAGTTGGAAGAAGGTATAGTTTGGTTAGAGATATCCGTTACAGGTCTGGACAAAATTTTTCTTTCACAGATGGCATGGTATTTGTCCTTCTCTGTTCATGCCTTCTTTGGTCTTCATTCATCCACATACTTGGAAGATGTTTACTTACAAAAAGTCAGTTGTCTCTATTCCCCTTGCTTTTTTCATTTACTCCATGTTCCAACTACCAAATCCAACTGTGTTTTGTGCACAAAACAAACTCGTCTTTACCATGATGTTGCTCTTACTTGAGCACTTAGTATTGACAACGTTGCAAATTCTAACCACAGTTTGTGAAACCAACCTTAGGGCTATGTGATGTGGTATTTTGTGGGGCCCTACAGAAGCACGTAGTTGAATGTACATTACTTACCTCAATAACTTGTAATTTGCACTGTAATGTATAGACTATAGATATGGCGTTCTCTATTAAATACTGAAATATTTTTTGGTTATATGATGGATCAGATAATGTGGTTGCTAATTCATTACGCTATTGAAAAACAGAGGAATTATTAAATGTACTTTGTAACCTGAAGCATCTTACTCTATAATCTTTGGTACATTGATAACCATACGATGCCAAAGCACTTGCAGTTGCAGGTAGGCTTTCCAAAGAGAAGTTGCTTCGATTTCTATTCTCATAGATGCCTTAAGAGTTTAAACTTTGAAGCTAGTGATGATTTTTTCACTGATTATTTGAGGCCTTCCCTTTTATCCAATTCACTGCAGACTATTTTGGAGAGCAGAGAGGCCAGAGAATTTGCCAGTGGAGCACTAGCTGGTGCTATGTCAAAGGCTATTCTTGCCCCTCTAGAGACTCTCAGGTAGTCACTAACTTTTATCTCTACCTTTGTCGAGTTAATTTATTTACGCATTACAACTGTAGGTGCAAATCCTACAGCTAGTTTGCTCAACGCTGAAACTTTAAGCTTGGTTTTCATTGCTTCTTATTATGCACTTCAGAGAGATGTGCCACCAATCGGATAATTACCCACAGCACATTTATCTTTTGCATGCTTTATTCTGAAAGATGACATATACTGATAATTCACATTTCACAAATTACTTAGTTTCTCCAGAGCACTACCTTAGAGATGTGCTACATATGTTTCTGGTATTGAGACTCTAACACATCCAATGTGGAAAACAACTCTCTCTCTCTCTCTCTCTCTCTCTCTCTCTCTCTCTCTCCCATGCTGTTTCTCATTATATTACAGCTGCATATAACCAAAGATCTATACTCCCTCTATCCTGAAATATAAGGTATTGCTAGGAATTTTAGGACAGATGATGGGGTAAAACAAATGACAAATGCAATCTCTCTTAATCGTGGGGAGATATTGTGCTTACCGTATTTTGAGCCTAGTGGTTGGGTTGACAATAGACATTAATGGTAGGTAAGCTTGTGATTGGGGCCTGGGGGCGTTAGTGAGTGTTAGCACTAGGACCTAGTGCTCAGGTGAGCAGCACCTGCTCTCCTTCCCTCTCCCTCTCCCCTGAACCAAGGTAGAAGATGAGCTTGAGCTCAAGCTACACACACACACTCAGGTTTCAGCGTTGGCTGAAAGCTGGACACAGGAATGGTGGCAAGAGCTGCCTTTTCCATTGTATTGCATAGGGATATATACAACCTACATGTACCAGCTAAGGTACAAGTCTTCCTACTCCTTACTCCTACGGTACAAGGCTGAGATCAACCATCTCTACTCTAGTACCAGCCCATACTGCTGGTGTACTTCTACCAACTAAGTACTAGAAGAGGTACAAGCAATATGGCCTATTGCCAACTCTGTACCAGGAGCAGCAGCAGGGCTGACCGAGTGTCATCCCTGCTGGAGTGAGTGAGTGACAGCAGCAGATTACATCTTACAATTCTTCCCCTAATCCTGCTGCTATCCTATCCTTTCACCTCTACCATGCCAATCATCTTCCTCAGTTCTGAGAACCTGAGGCGTCCAAGTGATTTGGTGAGGATGTCAGCGAGCTGTCTGCCGGTCTCGACAAACTCGATAACAACCTGTCCTCCATCAACGCAGTCCCTGAGGAAATGGAACTTGATGTCGATGTGTTTGCTCCGGTCGTGGAGGACAGGGTTCTTGGCGAGGGCAATGGCTGGCTGGCTGTCAACCTTTGGCACCGGTGGCTGAGTTACAGCACTAGTCAGCTCCCTCAGCAATCGGCGAAGCCACACAGCACGCCGTTGTGGCCGCTGCGACGTACTCTGCCTCGCAAGTCGACATCGCCACCATCTTCTGCTTCAGTGACTGCCATGCAATTGGTGCAGCCCCGAGGAAAACGAGCACTCCAGAAGTGCTCCGCCGTCCATCAATGTCACCGGCCATGTCTGCATCACTGAAAGCTGTGAGCACAAGCTCACCTTCACTGGATTTGGGAAAGATAATCGCCTGATCCAGCGATCCCTTGACGTAGCGCAGCAGCCTTTTCACCGTTGTCCAGTGGTCTTCGCGAGGATCCTCCATGAAGCGGCTCACATAGCCTACCGCGAATGCGATGTCAGGCCGAGTGTGAGTGAGGTACCGCAGCCCGCCGACAATGCTGCGATAGCGAGTCGCGTCCACCTTCTCCGCCGTGCTCTTCTTCGAGAGCTTGATCCTCTCCTCCATCGGAGTCGCGGCTGGTTTGCAATCCGCCATGCCGCCGCGTTCCAACAGCTTCTGGGCATACGCCCGCTGCCCCAGCGTGATGGAGTCCTTCTCCTGCCTCACCTCTATATCGAGGTAGTAGGAGAGCACGCCGAGATCGCTCATCTTGAAACGAGCTGCCATCTCGCGCTTGAACTCGTCGATGTCCTGCGCCCGTGCCCCTGTGACAATTAAGTCATCCACGTACACACCGACGATGAGCTCTTCCTTCCCCCGTCGTCGTGTGTAGAGCGCATGCTCCGTGCCACAGCGTGCGAACCCAAGCTCGCCCATGGTGGTGTCGAGCTTGGCGTTCCACGCCCGTGGCGCCTGCCGGAGCCCGTAAAGGGCTTTGCGTAGTCTGAGCACTCGATGCTCAGCCCCTTCTTTGATGAATCCCTGAGGCTACTTGACGAAGACAGTCTCTGCGAGATCGCTGTTGAGGAAGGCAGACTTCACATCGAGGTGATGGACCTGCCAGTCCTTTGCTGCTGCTAGCGCCAGCAGTAGTCGGACGGACTCCATCCGCGCCACCGGCGCGAACACTTCCTCGAAATCAATCCCTTCTCTCTGGACGAAACTGCGGGCCACAAGCCGTGCCTTGTGCTTGACAATGGCGCCGTGCTCGTCCCTCTTGACCTTGAAGACCCACTTCAAGCCAATTGGCCGGCAGCCGACCGGTGGGTCGACTAGCTCCCAGGTGCGGTTCTCTTCGATGGACCGCATCTCTTCCATCATCGACCATCGCCAGCTTGCGTCACGTTCTGCTACAGCAAACGTAGCAGGCTCTTTTGCACTCACGAGCAGTAGCTCTTCATCATCTAGCAGCCGGCTCGCCAGGCCAGGCGCCGCTGCTTCCCCGACGATGTGATCCACCCGGCGGAAACGCACCTCCTCGCCTTCGTGGTGAGCATGCACGAACTCAGAGATGTTCGATGGTGGTGTGGCGAACTCCACAGCCTCCTCCGCTGGACTTCCCTGTTCCGGGGAATGATCGCCTGCTCAGCCCGGTGAGCCAGGGATCGGAACAGGGGCTGCTGCTGCTTCTGGACTGGGCGGCTCCTCCGCCTCAGCAACCGCAGATCCTCTGCCCCCTGTTTCCCCCACCGCCTCGCTGCTGTCGTGGATCACCATGTGTTCCATGACAAATGATTTGAAGAAGCCGCGGTTGCTTGTTGCTTCCCCAGCAACGCTGTTTGCTTCCCCCGTTGCCGCCATGTCCCAATTCCATGCTGCCGCCTCGTTGAAGATGACATCACGGGACACCACCACCTTCTCCCCGACTGGATCGTACAGCCGGTAGGCTTTGGATCCTTCCTCGTAGCCTAGGAACACCATCTTGGTGCTTCTGTCCTCCAGCTTGCTGAGGCCCGGCTTGGTGGTCTTGACATGACCGACACAGCCAAAAGTGCGCATGAACGCGACACTCGGCTTGCGGCTATGCCAAGCTTCGAACGTAGTCTGCCCCTTCAGGGCCTTTGTGGGGGCACGGTTGAGGGTGAAGACAGCCGTGGTCACGGCCTCGCCCTAGAACACCGCCGACACCTTCTTCGCCTTCATCATGGAGTGCGCCATGCCGACAATGGTCTGGTTCCGGCGCTCCACCACGCCGTTCTGCTGCGGTGCATAGGGCGCAGTGTGGTGGCGCACCACCCCTTCATCTGCGTAGTAGGCAGCGAACTCTACCGAGGTGAATTCGCCGCCCCGATCTGTCCGGAGCACCCGGAGCCGCTTCTCGGACTCCGCCTCCGCCCGCTCCTTGAAGCGCTTGATCGCCTGGTCCTTGCTTGTCAGAAGTTGCAGCCACATGTAGCGGCTGCTGTCGTCCACAAGCAGGAGGAAATACCTCCTTCCGCCGTGCGTCGCTGGCGTGATCGACCCGCAAAGGTCCCCGTGGACCAGCTCGAGCTGATCAGCCGCACGGTACCTTGCTGCCTTCGGCAGCCTCTGCTGCTTCCCAGCCAGGCAGCTGTCGCACAGCTCGCCGACGTGCTTGATGGTTGGCAACCCAGTGACCATCTTCCCCAGCCGCGCCATTGCGTCGAAGCTGAGATGACCAAGGCGGCCATGCCACAGCCACGACTCCTCCGTGCACTGCGCAGCCAAGCAGACCGGTTGCTCTACCTTCAAATCCAGAAGATAGAGTCGATTACACGACCGTGTTACCTTGGCAAGCAGCCGACACTCCCTGTCCTTGATCCGCAGAACGCCGTCGCGGATCAGCACCTCCGCCCCGCGTTCGTCCAGCTGCCCCAAGCTCACAATGCTTGAGCGCAGCTGCGGGATGAAGTAGACGTCGGTGAGCGCTCGCTGCTCCCCGTTCCGGCACCGGAAGATGACCGTGCCCTGCCCACGGATGGTGACCCGCGAGCCATCGCCGAACTTGACCGATCCGGTCTTGTTCTCGTCGAGGTCGGAGAAGGCGGCGCGGCAACCGGTCATGTGGTTGCTTGCGCCGGAGTCGAGGTACCACCTCTGCTCCAACTTGTCGCCGACAGCACCTAGGTGGACCTGCGCGCGCGGCTCATCGAGGTGGACAGCCGGCAGCACAGTCCCCTGCACCACCCTTTCCTCCTCTGCCTTGCCTTCCTGCAGCGCGCAGTACTCACCCATCAGCAGCGCGTGCTCGTCGTCGCTGTCGTCCCAAGTCAAGTGCACCTCCTCCTTCTCCGGCTT
This sequence comes from Microstegium vimineum, assembly GCA_022036555.1. Taxonomy (NCBI): domain Eukaryota; kingdom Viridiplantae; phylum Streptophyta; class Magnoliopsida; order Poales; family Poaceae; genus Microstegium; species Microstegium vimineum. The sequence goes on along the minus strand of CM039120.1, from coordinate 4,811,091 downwards.
CTTCTCAGGCTTCTTTTCCGGACACTCCTTTGCCCAGTGCCCGAGCTTTCCGCACCGCCGGCACGCGTTCGGGTCGAACTTCTTCTTCCCGTCGTGCGGCGCCTTGCTGCGCCGCTTGTTGCCGTTGGTGCGGCTGGAGATTTCCCCGGACCGCCGAGCCTTCACCCGCGCAGGCCACTCCTCCTCGGTCAGCAGCAACTTGCCGCTGTCCTCCTTCTCACCTGCTGCTGGCTCAGCAGACACCTCCACCGCACGCAAACGACCGGTGAGGTCCTCAAGCTTGAGCGTGTCCAAGTCCAACATTGTCTCTATGGAGAGAGCAATCTGCTTGTACTTGGGAGGGGGGGGGGGGGACGATACGGAGGAGCTTGGAGACGACGTCCTCCTCGTCGATGGTCTTGCCAAGGACGGCCATCTGGCGGACCAGGTTCTGCAGCCGCAGCGCAACGTCCTCCACCGCCTCGCCCGAGCGGAACTTGAGGTCATCGAACTCCCGGCGCAGCTACTGTACCTTGGCCTTCTTGACTCGGTCCGAGTCAATACGCATCGCCGCCAGTGCGTCCCAAGCCTCCTTCGTTGTATCCTTCTCCGCCAGCATCTGGTGGTACTCTGCTGGTGTGGAGGACAACAGTGCCTCCAGAGCAGAGACATTGTCATCCTCCTCGGTTCCCTTCTCGACCGCAGTCCAGAGCCGCCGGGCTCGGAGCTTGATCTTCATGGTTGCCGACCACTCAGCATAATTGGTGCCACTCAGCATAATTGGTGCGGGTCAGCTGTGGCCATGATGTCCCACTGACCTCGCGCACCGTACGCAGAACGACCTCATGTCGTGGCTGCTTTGGCTCGGAGGCTTCCCCCTCCTTGCCACTACCCTTCTCAGCATCGTTGCCAGGTATTGCCGGCTGTTAAGCGCAGTAACACACACACCGGCGTACGGCTCTGATACCAGTTGTTAGCACTAGGACCTAGTGCTCAGGTGCGCAGCACCTGCTCTCCTTCCCTCTCCCCCTCCCCTGAACCAAGGTAGAAGATGAGCTTGAGCTCAAGCTACACACACACACTCAGGTTTCAGCGTTGGCTGAAAGCTGGACACAGGAATGGTGGCAAGAGCTGCCTTTTCCATTGTATTGCATAGGGATATATACAACCTACATGTACCAGCTAAGGTACAAGTCTTCCTACTCCTTACTCCTACGGTACAAGGCTGAGATCAACCATCTCTACTCTAGTACCAGCCCATACTGCTGGTGTACTTCTACCAACTAAGTACTAGAAGAGGTACAAGCAATATGGCCTATTGCCAACTCTGTACCAGGAGCAGCAGCAGGGCTGACCGAGTGTCATCCCTGCTGGAGTGAGTGAGTGACAGCAGCAGATTACATCTTACAGTGAGGAGGGGGAGTTAATTAACCTAAAATCCTTTATAATTTAGGCAAATTTTGAATGCTTCAGGATGAAGGGAGTATCAGTGAAAGTGGATGAGTTTCTTGTCATGTATAAATATATTATTTGTTTTGTGTGCATCAGACATTATTTTTTAAAAAATTGCAAGCTATTTCAACTGTGTTGTTGAAACATGAGTTCAACAAATGCTTTTGGCTGATTCGTTTCAACATCATACAAATAGTTTCATAATTATCTATTGATTAAAGCAAAAGGAATGGTCACATATACCATCGTGTACCAATTTCAGGACAAGAATGGTTGTAGGAGTAGGATCTAGGCATATTTTTGGTAGTCTGGTGGAGATCGTTGAACAGAATGGGTGGCAAGGGCTTTGGGCAGGAAATACAATCAACATGCTCCGCATTATTCCAACACAAGCAGTGGAACTCGGAACATTTGAATGTGTTAAGAGGAGCATGTCAGAAGCTCAAGAGAAATGGAAAGAGCATGGATACCCAAAGATACAACTTGGTAATCTGAAAATCGAGCTTCCACTTCACTTCTTATCTCCAGTTGCTATTGCCGGTGCTGCTGCTGGAATAGCTGCCACATTGGCATGCCATCCTCTTGAAGTTATCAAGGTAATTGCTGAATTGTTCTTGACTGTTAGCGTTAGTTCTTCCTCCGTGTATTCAACTGTGAAAGTCATATTACATTGTTACTTAATGTCACATTATTGATGTTCTGACAGGATCGCTTGACTGTCAATCGAGTGCTTTATCCAAGCATTAGCCTTGCCTTCAGCAAGATCTATCATACTGATGGTATAGGTGGTCTCTATGCTGGCCTCTGTCCAACACTAATTGGCATGCTTCCTTACAGCACATGCTACTATTTTATGTATGATACGATCAAGACCTCTTACTGCCGCTTCCATAAGAAGTCATCTTTGAGTCGCCCTGAGCTTCTACTTGTTGGGGCTCTTTCAGGTAAATTGATGACGAGATAGAAAAGTCAGGGCCATTCCGGTTTCTGATAACTTGGGAGTCTTAGCAAATAGGACTGACATTTTACTGCTGGATCCACAGGTCTCACTGCAAGCACAATCAGCTTCCCGCTGGAAGTAGCAAGGAAGCGGCTGATGGTCGGTGCCCTGCAGGGAAAGTGCCCGCCTAACATGATTGCTGCTTTGTCAGAGTTGATCCGGGAGGAGGGGTTCCCGGGGCTTTACCGTGGGTGGGGGGCGAGCTGCCTGAAGGTCATGCCAAATTCCGGCATCACCTGGGTGTTCTACGAGGCATGGAAGGATATTCTTCTGGCTGACAGGGATAAGCCGTGCGCTTAGCGAACAAGCTGTTCTTTTTAAAAAAATGGAGCCGTTGCCGTAGTCCGTAGATGAGTTTTGCTAATTTGCTGGGATTTCTGGTCCATTTTCAGTTTTGGAATCCCGCCTGTGCCGAATGAGTAGATAGGATGCATTTCTCTTTTTGGCTGAGTGGAAACATTTGTTGCGTAATCAATTCTGAATATCCGATTGTTTTTTTTTTGGATATGTTAAGAAACGGATTTCATGAACTCCTGATCTATATCTACGTTATGTATCCTATATACACCAATTGTTTATTTTTTTGTTGAGTAAGTGTTTCTTTGGTTCTGCTATGTCATCACCATTGGTGTAGGCGTGTAGCTGTCTAAGCTTAACCAGTCATAGGTTTTCTCTATCAACCAGCTTGAGTGAGCATCTCCACCAAGAAATATAGGTTGAGTGAGTGATCATTTAGTGTACCCAGACATGAGAAGAAGTTTTCGCGCAAAAAAAAAAGACTTAAGAAGAAGAAGGGGTTTGTAAAGGGTTCTCGAAAAGAAGGAAAAATGAAAAAGAAAGGGTGTTCGTGATACATGCAGTATGGGCCTATTTCCAGCGGTTCAATTATATCTTAAATGGGCCTCCACCTACCCGACCCAATAAACCACCTTCGATTATTAACCGAATCGGAAGACGGAAGACCTTTTCTAATAGTCGTCACCTCAGCCTCGGCCCACCGATCCGCACCCGCACCGCCGCACGCACACACACCGCACCCTACCCGGCGAGCTCGCTGCCGTCCCCTGCTCTCCGCTCGACGCTGCCGTCCGCCGCGAACAGCTAGCGCCTACACTCCCGGCGGCGATGGCGGAGGATCTGGTGCTGGACACGGCGATCCGAGACTGGGTCCTGATCCCGCTCTCCGTGGTTATGGTCCTCATCGGCGTGCTCCGTTACTTTGTCTCCAAGCTCATGCGCTCCCCGGCGACCTCCCCGTCTCCCGACCCCAAGCTCGTTAAGGAAGGGTACGGCACTTCTCTTCTCCCCACGCCAATTCCCTCCCGATCTGTTCCCCGGTTCGCTGGATCCGAGCGATCTAGATCCAGGAACCTCCTCTGGGGCTTAGTTTATAGTCAAAATTGCATCTGCGAGTGTATCCGGAGGTTGTGAGTTTAAGCTGCTAGCGCTCAGCAGTTTCTTTACTAGCTGATGTCATGGTTTTGCTGATCCGCAGGCAGGTTGTCATCAGGGCGAGGAACCTGAGGACCAACGCGCAGTTCATCCCGGCCAAGGCTTTCAAGGCACGCAAGGCTTATTACACCAACGAGGTAATTGTAATTCTAACTGAAGCATCGAAATAGTTCACCAAGGCCAATTAAGAAAGGATCAGGGAAACAGTTAAGCTTACTATGTTTAGTGATGATAGAGTGTGCACAAGCAATATGTGTGGTAACAGGAACCACAAAGTTGTATAATTGTGACGGTTGTCCTGATGATGCTTAGTTATTACTTGGATATGAAACGCTGATTGCACTTTACCACATGACTTCTCCAGTGGATATCATGTTTACAATATCTAGTGACTGTAGGAAAATGGATTACTTCATGTTCCAAAGGAAGATGCGCAGAAGGCTCAGGCAGCCATGTTTTCAGATCCAAACATGGCCATGGACATGATGAAGAAGAATCTGTCCATGATAGTTCCTCAGGTTCTATGTTCTGCACATTGATCTATTTGTGTTGCGGACTTGCAGTATAGTTGGCTAATCACGTGTCATTCTACCTTGTATTAACATGCTGTTTTGTCTTGCAGACACTTACATTTGCATGGGTGAACTTTTTCTTTTCAGGTTTTGTGGCAGGTATGTCCATATTTGCTTAATATATATATGATTTGAGATACCCGATCTTCTCATATGTCAGCTGCACAGTTTAATCCTTATATTGATTCCATGCTGTTATAAGATCACCTCTGCTAATTCTAGAAGCTCAATTCTACCTTTCAAGTATCTGGTTATCTTATATGCTAATTCCAGTTGTATGTAAACACGACTCAACTTATCTTATGGTACCATATAATAATCAATAGATGATGGAAATGCTTCTTATTATATTTTGATATGGCAATCTTCGGAAGAAACCTGATACCAAAACTATGTGCTGAAGTTGCCATTTCTTTTCACTTTGTAATTGAAAGTAAGGGGGCGTACCCAGTGCCGTAGGCTCCCGCACTGCGGGGTCTGGGGAAGGGAAATAGCCCGCAAGCCTTTCCCGCACAAACGTGCAGAGGCTGGGGCTCGAACCCTGGACCTCTTGGTCACAGGCGGTAAAGCTCTACCGCTTGCACCAGGGCCGCCCTTCTCACTTTGTAATTGAAAGTGATAGGGTAAAATGCTATTTTATGGTCACGTTCTTAATCTAGCTCTTTTCAACTCCTGGCTTGTGATCCAGATAAAACTTAGAGATGCATTCTTCAAGAATTAAATACTTCTGATGAAATTAATATTTGACAGATTTCATGTAATAGAGCAGACATAACCCATGTATATTATTTGCTTCTACTGTTTTTGTCATCATGTGTTATCTCCAATTGTATGTAGCTGAAGCATGCTCACATATATGCTAATCTCTTTTCAGCGAAAATCCCCTTTCCATTGACTCAGAGATTCAGGGGAATGCTGCAAAATGGGATTGACCTGAGCACTGTTGATGTCAGCTATGTTAGCAGCCGTTCATGGTATGCATATAAAATTATTATCTTTGTGTCAAGGAATTACCTTGATGATATAGTGATTAGGAGCTCTAAAATCTCTAATGTTTGCTGTTCTTGATAGGTATTTTCTCAATTTATTCGGCCTGAGGGGTCTTTTCAGTCTGGTCCTTGGTGAAGAAAATGGTAATGATACTCGCCTTTTTATGTCTCTGGAAAATTGCCAGTGGTGTTTATTGATTGTTTTGCATTGCCTGGGAGTTTGATTATCTTTGCTTGGATGTGCAGCAACTGATGATGCGCAAAAGATGATGCAAATGGGTGGTGGATTTGGATTTAACCCAACAATGGTAAGATGCTGTCTGTTCTTTATGCAATTATTGGTGCTTGTTCTTGATTGATACATGATGATGCATGAACATCACACAACACTTATTTTTCCATTCAAAAGAAACAAAAACGGCTCTGCTTAGCATTTAGGCCTTCACTTTTTTATTTGCCAGTCATATTTAATTCAGCATTCTAAAAGATTAGATCAGTTCATCTTACATAGAAGTTTGTGGTTAGATGAAGCATTTGTGAATGAATTTTGAGTTACATCCGTTATGGTATGCAGTTACAGTCAATCAGCGGCCTCCTACATATGTTGTTCCAAGGATCCTGTTGTACATTGCAAATTCTAGCTGATTTCCTCTTGCTCTGGTGTCAGTGATACCGCAAGAGCTTGATGGCTCCTATTCCCAGCTTTTGGCATCTTAGTTTTGTAATCTTGAGATATCTACTTTGTGAATTCAGAAGTCTTTTTTGAATTCTTCATTTCCAGAGCAGATTTTTTGATTGTACAATTATTACTGCATTTTGTTTGTTTATTTCACATGCCTATATCTGTGTCAGTATAATTATCTGTTCTGAACTTATGACCTGACAAGATGGAGACCTTACCTTTTTTGATTGGCCATTTCCAGAGTTTGGGTGCAGAGAAAGACAGCCTGGATATCATCCAGCATGACTGGGCTCTACCTAAGATGGAGCGGCATGCAGAAGATGTGTTGAAACAATTGCTGAAGAAATGAGATGAACGCTGTGGCTTCTGGAAAGCAATACTCGCGTCTTCCAGTTTTTTGTTGTAGCCTGTTTGGACCAGGAATTTTACGCATTTCTAATTGTATTATTTATATAACTGGCTACGATAACACTCTTAGAAACTGGAGACCTAGGTTCACAAGAACTTTGGTGTTGTGATACTTCATATAAGTAGAAAATGTGTAATTCAGTAACTTTCTTCTCCTGATATTTATGAGCGTTGTTCCAGCATCCATGTTGTGTTTTCTGGAATCTGCCAGGTTTTTGACACGATCTTGATGTTGTACCTGAAGTACCATATCGATCGCCAAGATAAAACAGCATCTTATCCGAAAACGGGAACGCCCTTTTGTTCAAAAGATGGCCAACATCATGAGTGATTGTTCTTAGAGCTGCAGGTCTCAACGCCGGCAGCCGGCTCACATGACCGGGTAGCTCGGGAGCAGAGCGATGCCGCAGAGGCCGGACGCGACGCTGGCTTCGCGCTGCATGAGGATGTAGCCGGCGTCGCCCCACTCGGCCCCCCACGAGTTCTTGACGATCCAGTACTTCTGCCCGGGCACGCTGCTGCCGTCGCCGTCTGTGTCCCCCCGGGTCTCGCCGTAGCCGACCACCGTGACGCCGTGGTTCAGGTCGGCAGAGCAGGGCCCCGTGAACACCCCGCCGCCGTAGAGCTGCCACACGAAGCTGCCGGCGTCCACGGCCACGGACACCGGCTGCGCCGCGGCTGCCCGCAGGAGGTCCGGCTCGCTGCTCGGCGTCACGTTCATGTACCCGGAGATGCTCACCGCGCTCTCCTTCAGCTTCGGCGTCTGGCAGTCGCCGTTCATCCCTGCACGCGCGAACGCAACGAGCTCAAGTCCTTGGTCTCTTGGTGCAGTCAAATGGAAGAGCGGTTTCCATGTACTCCGTACGTACCTTGGTAAGGGTAGTTCCGTTCGGTGGTGAGGCCACGGTTCTTGATGACGAACTCAAAGGCCCAGCTCATGTATCCGCCGGCGCAGCCGACGGCCTTGGTGTCGCAGTCCACCAGCTCCTGCTCCGACAGGGACACCAGCTTCCCGTTCTTTATCTGGTTGATCCCCTCTATGGCCGCAACGGCAGAGAACGCCCAGCAAGAACCTGCATGCGGGGCACGCAAAGTGTCACCAAAACAGGCGTCGCATCCGCCGTCACTCTTCAGATCATTGTTCACTGATGCTACCACTCACGCACCACACTCCCCCTGGTTCTTCACCGGCGCCACAGCTCCTTTCTCTCGCCAATCGACGCTTTTCGGTGGTTCAGAATAGCCTCGACCCAGTCCACCGCCAATCTATAATCAGCACAAAACGTCATGGGAAAAATATGAGCTAATGAGAATCTTTCGTCGGCTACAGTTGTTGATCGCTGTGATGATGTTATTACGTACTGACAAGTGACAATGCAAGCTCATAGTTTCAGAGAGAGAAAAGAGAATACAAACACAAGCCACGGTGCTTGGCGGCGTCGTGGTGTGCCCAGCGGCGGCTCTGCCGTGAGGCCGTCCGAAGCCCAGCATCTTGGCCCTGAACTCGTCGTTCGTCAGGTCGGCGAACTTGTTGTCGGCCAGCTTGTACCCGGCGTTGCTGCTCATGGAGTTGAACGTCTCCACCAGCTCAACGTTCCTCCGATACACCTCGAGCCGCCGCTGCTTCTCTCCGGCGTCGGCGTACAGCCGGCCATGCTTGCCCATCCACTGCTCGAACCTCTCGAGCATCGGGTCGGCACGCGCTACGACGACCCCGCCGCATGTCCAGACGACAGCAGCCAGAAGCACGAGAGGCATGGCAGACGACCTCGCCATTGCTGGAGCTTCTTTGGCTTGGCCTGGGGAGGACGGCGCGGCGATCGATCGGCGACGGTCCATGCACGGAGCCAGGCGCGATGATCGTGGAATTTGGAAGCACTTATAGTCGTCGGTGACTTGCGACAGGCTGGGGACATTGCAAGAAGGTCGTTACGGACTGTACGACCTCATGCCGTGAGCGTGATTTTGGGGGATGATCTATTGCACAAAGCATCCACCGTTTGCATTACATGTGAATTGCGCTGGAAAGAAGAATGGTGCACAGGATTTTCGATCTGTGACGGCAAGTTGTCTCGACTGTTCCGTGTTTTTTTTTTCGACCTTTACCTTGTTCTGTGAAGACATGCTTGCATTTAATAGTTAGATTACTGTGCTTTGCCATAGAAGGAAAGGCACGGCCGTAAAGGTCATGGGGTAAAGGGTCTATTCGATACACATGTCTAGTTACTAGTTTATACTAAAAATTAATCCAAGTTAGCTATGTTGGCTAACAAGTAACAACTACTTGAAAACTTGGCTAAAAAATTAGCCCACCTATTAGTTATCCTGTTTAGATGCTAATTTGAGCCAAAAAATTGCCATGGTATTCAAACATGCCCTTACACTAGTCCAGTAGCAACTAACCCTACAGTATAAAACATTGTAAATAAGAATAAACATTAGGTGTACTCCCAGTAGGGCAGTAGGGGCCTTAAACCCCTCCTGTTTTATCAAAAAACGTTAGGTGTACTCCAACAGAACTTTTACTTACATCAAACACCAGATTGCCTATATGTGCAGTGTACACTGATCTAACTGTACAGATGGCGAGTTGTATCAAAGCAGCTTCAAGGACTTACAAGATCAAAGTATTCCCACTCAAACAGCAGTTTAATGCTCTTGAAGCTGTCAAAATGCTACATGTACATGAATCGTCCACAGGAAGTGACGCTCGTTGGCATCAGGCCTTGATCTTGTGGAAAGCATCACTACTTTATCTATGATACTTGTAAAGTGCACAACAGGAGCAACAACGGTGCATTAATGGCCGAGCCATGTAGAAGGCACCGGTTGAAACCTAGACTTAGCAGTTGATAGAGCATCATGGTATTCAGCACCACTGAAACAGTCACGGAAGTCGGTGAACAGCTTGTCAAACACCCTCCACAGTACCTTATATGATCTGGAGTATGGGAATGGAAGGAAAAACTGCACATGAAAATAGTACATAAGTGATCTGCTATGAATACTAGCATACCCAAAAGTCAACCCTAAGTTGTCTATGATACACCTTATCATACTGTTATGTCAGTACTAAAACATAAACATCACCATGCATCAGAGTAGTACTTCTGGAAAAATTTATGCCTGTGTCCATTGTAACTGTAACTCGGGAAGTGTGGGTATTGTTTTTTGCGAATTAAAGAAAATGCAAACAAAATTATCTTACTTCTCCTTCTTGTGCAATGCGTTTTAACAGCATGAAGGTTTGCTGGTTTTCTTCCAAGCTGTCAATGACTGCAAGCCATATTTTTGAAGAAAGATCATGGGCCTTTTCTCCTGTATTACCACAAGCAATGAACTGATCTGTAGACGAGAAGACAAGGCATGTTAATTCAGAGTTAGCATAAGCATCAGTATGAGCAATCCAATCTTTCCACTGGAGCAGCTATGGCCTATAGAACTCAATGAGCCTATATGACAGGGGAAGGGACATGAATGCTCAATGATGTCCTTTCCTCACAACCCTTAAACACATGCAGTTGCTAATAAGCTGTGGTGTACATATAGCTCATGAACACCTCATTTGCTCGAGAGTCCATCCAGCATGCTTAGATTGGAAATATCAATACTGTCTTAAAAGCACATTGAAGTATGCTTACACATTAAATCTTCTTATGGCACCAGACATATTCTATCAAAATATTCCACAAGTTGGCATGATTTCATTGCAGGATACCATTTTATTTTTATCTTTGGAGCGTGCGTTTGACCACTAATCCACTATCATTAAACACTGGAAGCGCACTATAACTGGAAAAGAAATAGATGAACTTCACTCTTGTGCAAGTTGGAACAGAGAACCTCACCAATGATGGTTCCATGAAGAATGCTGGAAGGAGGCATGGTAGGGCGCTCAAGCTGTTCTTTTAAGTAGAGATAAGTGTGACCAACAAGCTCATCAATCTCCCCACCAGAGGGTACTAAGTTCTCACTGACATACAGTGCTTGAAATCTCCTAAAAGGACCCAAGAAACAATTTTCATTAGATGTTAAAGACACTAGAGCTAGATGATACCCCCAGAGAACGATTCCCCAATTCTAATTCTGATCTACCAAGTATGTATTGCATAAGCCAGTTCTTCTTTTTTTGTTTTACTTTTTTTTTTCTGAACGGGAGAACATGGCAGCTTATTGCATTACTTCACTTCAAAGTGAAATTGTCTAAATTAAATTCAAAGGACATGTAATCTAACAATGCAAAGAAGAGAATTCAGGAATTCATGGAAACTATTAGGAGAGGACAGTAGGCCACAACATCATTATATTACAGAACTCACCTCCTAGAAGAACCTCTTGGAATTGGCCCAGGCCAGCGTTTCCGGAGACCAGCAGATGGCCAGTTCCTTGCAATAGCAGTTTGCCACATGCATTCTCCTTCAAATATGCTTGCCCAATGCTTGTTGACACATGCTAATTGCACCCACTCGTAGACCGGTAAACGAATAAATATTTCTACGATAAGATGTTCTGGGAGTCTCCCAATTGGCCCATCACTTCTGTCTGCCATAAGGCTGTCAAACAGAAAATGAAGGTTAAGCATACGTGCTTTCATGCCTAGTTCAACATCAAGATAAATCATTAAAATTCGCTTACTAGCATAATACACTGAATGTCAGCTGCCAAAGATAACTGTACAGACTTTGGAACAAGATGCATCGGATAATAATTTTTTTCAGTGTGCAGGAAAAAAACTAACAGCCTGTGAAGTCTATTTAATCAATGGTGGACAACATAGCAGGCCCTTAGCAAAAGGGACCCAAGGAAGTTGCCCAGCATGCTAAAAATGCTCCTACAAACAGAAATGCATTGTACCACGCTTGTGTGAAAGACAAAGTGATTGCAATTTGCAGGCTCTCTTTTTTCTCATATTATAGTAACCTAATAAAGCAAAGGGAAACTGAAAAATAAATTTCAATTGTGCCATATTATTTGCTGAATCTATGCCCAAGGAGCCAAGCAGTGCCCTTTGCAACTAAAAGAGCATAAATAACTCAACTCCCTGTCTTCCTACAACTACAGCTGAGCTAGACAAGCATGGTAGTGTGCAATTGGCACTACAGTCTAAAAACAGTGCCACACCGATCAAGAAAATGAGCATACCATAAGAATCTAATGTCAATCACTCGGTCTGTAAACGTTATAACTGATCAAAATTAGAGGAGATCAGATTGCAGCAGTTTGCAGGCTTCTGATTACATCCACACCAACAAATAAAAGACCCTGTACAAGTAAACGACTATCCAATTATAAAGCTACCTCGGTCACCACCCATCGGTCCAAGAAGGCGCCATAAAAGCTTAACCCAGATTGACCCCTATGAGAAACCGGAAGAACATTTCCAGAACATACTGTACACATACCAAGTGCACTGACCGAGCAGAGCTGACCAGCCAACCGACCAACTAACAAGAACCAAAAAGAAACTTTATACCAGGAACCGCACAAATCCAAACAAGTCACCGCGAAATCCGATCAAGACGCTCACTTTAGGTTGTGTCCGGGACGAGCGGGAGCATGTCTATGGGGATCAAGCAACCACACTTCACCCAGACAGCTGAACTAAAAATCAGACACTGCCACAGCCTGCAAGAACCAAGCGAGTACCTGGAGGAAGAAGCGGTTCCCTGGACCCACAGACCGGTCTGCGGGAGAGACGGCGCCGGCGAGCAACGGGCGGACGAGCGGAGGCCGCCTAGTCGGCTGGGGTGGAGGAGGTGCAGACACTGACGGCTCCGCTTTCTGCTGTCGTCTTCTCGCGTACCATCCTTCTTCCTGACCTGGGCTGGAGGCGTGTACCGTCTCACTCTCACCGGGCTAAAGTGGGCTCACCAGCCCAACCTGTTGGGCTGTAGCGCACTGGCCACGATCCGCGTTCGTGCGTGCGGTGGGCTGTCTCTGTCTGATTGGGAGCATCTGTAGGCCCATCGACGGCCTGGGCTTTATGGCCAGCATCAATTCGTCGCAAACTTGCATGGCCCCAACCGCACAACACCACGGCGTTTCCGGCACGGGGCACGGGCACAGCGACCACGTGACACCCACCTCGTCGTCCCTTCCGCGTCCAGCCAGGCAGCCAGGGCCGGACGGCCGGCCGAGGCAGCCGCTCCCACGTGCCTCCCTCTTGGACGAAGCAGCGATCCATGACGTGGCTTGGGGCGAGTAGGTCAGTAGGCGACTGACGAGTAGAACTAGAAGAAGTAGGCGAGCGACCGGCACGCCGCTCTGTCTCCCACGACTCCTCATCTTGGCGACGAGGCGAGCGAGGAATTTGTGGTCCTTGCCCTGCTCACCTCGTGAGGATGCGGATCGCGCGGCGGCTCTTCCTCGCGGCGCCGACGCCGGCGCTGCTGACGGTTCTGCTTCTGCTCGTCGCGGGACCAGTGGCGGCGCAGGACGCGGCGGTGGAGGGCGTGGTCCCGGCGGCGGCGGAGGTCGCGGCGAGCGCGAGGGCCAAGGAGGCGGCGGTGCTGGTCGCCGAGCTGGGGCAGCTCAGGGCGAAGATCTCCGCGTTAGGTGCGTGCACGCTTACCTGATTCCGGCTCGTGCAGCTCTGTTGCGGGATCCCTCTGCTGCGTTGTCGGTGGGGTTTTGCTGACTCGCTAGGGTTCAGGTGGAAATTCAAGTTTATGTTGTGACGGAACAGGTAATGCGAGATAAGGCGAGTTGGGTTGGGGGTGTGATTTGGTGAGTAGATGATGGTTTGGCTGCTGTTTCACTGGCTACACATTTCAACCTGAGGCGATTTCAAATGTTTTGACGAAGGCCAGGTTTATGTTTCTGTTCAAATCGTGCAATTTAGAGCAAGAACCCTTGTCATTGTACCTACATTTCCCTTGCAAGTTAGAGCGCATTGTGTTCATACCAATTTTCCGTGTTTTGTAAGCTGGTAGTTTCAGCTTTAGTCTACGAGTGAAGCAATTTGGGAAAAATAGCCTGTGTAGCTGAGTGCAAGTTTGAAATAACTTCTAATCATGACAAAATGATTCGTCGTTTTTCTTCTTCAAATTTTGAATAGTGAGGAACTGGCATGGTTGTTTTCATTCTGCAGAGTCATGCATTGCAGAGCAGAACCTGGAGTTGAAGACCAAGAATGATGCAATTGAAATACGGGATATGATTGTCAATGAAAAGTCGCAGAAGATAGCTACTATGCAGAATGAAGTAACTTCCCTCGAGGTTTAATAACAACGAATACACTATTGTAGCATTGTTTTATACCTATTGAAGTAGCAACATTCATTACCTACGCCTATACAGGCCAAGGGGTATTTAGCTTCAGAGGAGCAGGCAAGCAAGACCAATGCACGGGCTATTGAGCTCGAGAAGCAGGTAGTGGGCTTGTAGAATTCCATGAACTGTTACTGTGACAGAATATTGTGGTTTCTGATCTAACTTCTTCCAGATCGAGAAGCTCAGGAAGGATATTGCAGAGCAACAAATAAAAAAAGCAGCTTTGGCAGCTAGGGCTGGCGATGCTGATAACAAGGTGCAAGAGCTGAATATGAAGCTGGAGAAAGTAAGTGTGCAGCTGTGGTTGCAGAGTTATCTTCTTTGCTACTACATTAGACTACTGTTTTTCTCTACTTCACTAAAATTTGCAATTACTTTTCATTGATTAGCGGTCATGGTGAATTTTCTGTGGTTAAACGGAGAGCATGCTTTCTGTGTTATGCTTACTGCTATTTTTTTTCCCTGTGTGAGATTCGATTACTGGTAGTGTTATGGTCTCACAACTCACAACTCGTGGCCTCCGGTGAGATCAACCCAGTGATGTGAGCTAGGAGGAAATCGGAGGATAGGGTCTCAATAGCGAGGAGGAAGAACACCTTCCTGACCCGTTCGTGTTTCTCAAATATTTCTCTCCCTTCTCTGTCTTTCGCCTCTTCCCTTTATGGCTGCTACTGAGTACTGGCATGTAACCTGCCAGCCCACCACAGGGCCCAAAGCCTATGACATCCCAGCCCATATATCCTATAGTATCAGGCATGACATATGGTAGGTGCTCAAAAGTTTCCCATTTTTGTTCTCTGTCCATGTTAATTGTAAGTAAATGTGTCACTATAGTACACATGAGTAATGAATCATGAAAATTTGTGGTTGAATTCCTCTTATCACTATTTGGTGCTTGTAGTCACTTGATAAAAGAAGTTTCAGCAGTTGTCAGAGTTGCATGGAATGAAAAAAGAGAGACCAGCCTAGGAGGAAGTAGGTGGCTTTATATTGAAAAATAGGCATCCAAATTTGCCTCTATAAGGACTTGAACCTAGGTGGTCTAGGCATTCATCCCCACCCTCAACCTACTGAGTTAGGCTCAGTTTCCTAGGTTTCCATGGATTGACAGCGTACCGCATGTTAGCATTTTCTTATTTGTCTTAAGTAAAATGGGGCTCGTGCCTTGTTGAGTTGCAATCAAGCTGTAAAGTCCCAAAAAAAACGTCTGAGGTTATTTCCTATTGCGAGACAGGCTATATTGTCAGATCCTGTGTGTTTTCTTTCATTCTTGTCACCTGTTACAGTTTCTGTGTAAGTAGGGTAGGCCCCTCAAAAAGGAAAAAAAGGCTCTTTCTCCATTTTTTTATTTAGCAAGCACCGAGTAGTTTCTTTACTTCTATACTTTTCTTGATAGCTCCAGAGGGCAAGCAGTGATCAAAAGCGCAGGATTCAGAAGACTGAACATGCTCTTAAAGCTGCTGAGGTTTGAGAATATGTGACTACTGTGATGCTTTGTTCTGATGTAGCACGTTTGCATTCTATTCAACCTTTGTTTCTTATGTCTCTAGGAGGAGCTGATGAAGGTGCAGTTGGAAGCAACCACAAAAGCTAAACAGCTGGGCGAGGTAAATATGTATTTAACTCTCTGCTATCCTATCAAGGTTTGCCATGTTGTAAATTCATTGCAAGATTTTTTGGTGAAACTATCTGATTCACATCTTGGTGCAGTATATCAATGTTTTAAAATCACAATTCAAATGCAGCTTAGTTTGTCAGTTCGGCTGCTCTAATTGTGAATTTGTGATGAACTTGCATAGAATAGTAAATTCATGTTCGTCAGGTTGATGTAAATTGACTGTAAACATTTAGTAAATATATCTGCTTTGCATCTTGGTGATGTGTTCCAATGACCTTCCTGACAACACAATTCAATTGAACTCAACTTTTCACCTGAACTGCTCTAATTGTGAGGGCTGAATAGAATAACAAAGTCCCTTTCTGCTAAACCCTAGCATACTCCGGTACTTGGGCATGCCATGAGCAGTTGAGCATGGCACTCTTTATATGTTTCATGCCAACCCCCCCCCCCCCCCCCCCCCCCACCCCACCACACACACAACACACACACAATTCAATTGAACTCAACTTTTCAGCTGAACTACTCTAATTGTGAGGAAGCTGAATTAGAATAACAAAGTCCCTTTCTGCTAAACCCTAGCATACTCCGGTACTTGGGCATGTAGTTGCTATGGTTGCCATCAGCAGTTGAACATGGCACTCTTATATGTTTCATGCCAAGCCCCCTCCCCCCTTTTTTTCGTGATTATTGCAATGCATATCATACTGAATGTTTTTCCTTCGGCAGGTTCATGGAGCCTGGTTGCCACCTTGGTTAGTGACACATGCAGCCCGCTCTATGGTACGAGTGGACCTAAATATTATTCCTCTTTGGTTGCTTTCTCTCATCACATTCGTTGTGTTACTATGCAGGAGGTGATGTCAAATCACTGGAATGAACATGGGAAACCTGCCTTTGACAACTTCTTGCAGAAGGTGCCGTGTATCTTCTTTGTAGTTCTTTTTATTTATGGATTAAACTTCTGAATTAAATTGATACTTTATCTATCCATTTGACATTTCTACCCTGTGAACTAAATAACTGCAGGCATCAGAAAAATCAGTACAGGCAAAGAAATGGGCAGAGCCCCATCTGGAAACTGCTAAGACAGTAATATTCTTACTTCTTACATATTCCTGAATCTGTAGTTACTGAAATATGATGTAGCAGGTGTTTTTGAAGCATTAAATATGAATCATATCTTTATGCATCTGTAGCAAATTCCTGACATGTACCATGTTTGTGAATCTGTAGTTGAATAAAGTGTATTTGAAATGTTAAAACTACAACATAGCATGGTATCGTGCCATATATTGTCTTAATATTTCTAACTTTTGGCATCTTGATTCCTTTTCCACTAAAAATGTCATTTCCCTTCTTGAAGAAATGGATGCCTGTCGTCAAAGAAAAATGGGTTACCTTGAAGAAAAATGCAAAGCCTTATGTCCAAATGGTCTCAGAGAAATCATTGGAGGTTTATCAAACATCAAGTGACTTCATCAGGCCTCATCTTGTAAATGCACATCAAGTTGCTGACCCGTATTTCCAGGTGCACCTCCGGCATTTAAGATTTTATGGCTCTGCGGCTCTGCGCCACAGTTTTTTCACCAGTTAACCTTGCAAAATCATTGGTATATAATTGTTTGGTCCTATGTTTTTCAGGAAGCCAAGAAATTATCCAAACCATATATTGATCAAATTGCTATAGCTTCTAAACCACATATCGAAAAAATTAGAACTACTCTCAAGCCCTATACTAAAAGAGCACACCATGTATATGGGCAGTTTCTTGAGACAGCTACTGCATATCATCAGCAGGTATTTGTTGTTTCCTTTTCCCATGTACCTTAGTCAAGTTTTTGGTCCCTCTTAGTATTCAATTGCTATCTATATTTTTGTGCTTTTAGTTCTTATTTGTCTATGTTTATTGCTTCCAAATTTTAAAAACCATGGCTGGATTTCTAGCACACTTTTTAGTTGAGCTTAGTTCTTATGTTCTTTTATATTCATTCACCAGTATTTCGTGTAGCTTCTGTTGTATTCTCTGCTGAAAAACCTTAACACTGAGGTCAGGTGTGTTTTTTCCCTTTTGGTATGTGTCAAAACTATTGATTATTAATTGGTTGCTGAGGTCTTTGATTGCTTTATTTTGTGCTAGTAAACATATCACAAGTACTGTTAATTGCAATATATTTATTTCCCATCGGTGTGATAGATTACTGTCGATAAATTTAATTAACTCTCTCATTTTTCATTGATCCTAAACGTTTTAGTACTACTATAATCAAATTCTCAGATCAATAACCATATGCAAGAATCTCAGCCAATTTCTTTTCCAGGCTCAGGCAACTATCTCAGATTATCTTCACCAACATGAATTTACAAAACAGTTTGTAACTGAGGAGTTGGTGTGGTATCTGGTAGGCACCAACTAACCATCAGTTATTTTTTAAAATTTATTTTTACTTTATCTTGCTGTTTTGAACATACGAACAAGCTTACACACTCTCTCTTTACAGGCTTCTGCTTTGTTGGTTATGCCCGTCTTTGTTTTGTACACACTCCTAATTGAAACATTCGGGTTTGTGTTTTGTTTTCTCAGTGTTCAGCTAGTTTTAGATGCTTGTTTTAATGGCATGACTTTACACAACTCACTTCGTTCACCACCTAATTTGAATATTTTCTTTTGCATGCAGTATGAAGCAGCAGAAGAAGAAAACATCACGGAGCAGTAATGCCAACCATGGTCATCGGAGACATAAGCGCCGGCATGCTGACAAATAAACCATGGAGAAATACTATCTTTGGTGTGCCATATCATAGTTGAAGGTACGGCCATTATTAATTAGTTCCCTGTGATACAGATCCATTTTATTTGCTGGTTTGAAAACAAAACGATTTTATTGTTGTATAGATATTGTTTGGCTTTCCAGGGCATTTTGAGTTTTTGACTTGAGTATTTGATTTTTTACTGTGCAGCATGGAAGTTTGACCAACCTTTCATTGATGAGTTCGTTGTCAGCTATAGACTAATAGACACCATGATCCGTCATAGCTGAACCTTGCTGTCTATCTTCCATACGCACAAGAACTGTGTTTCTGACCCCATGGTGTTGGAAGAGTTGTGGTTGCGGTGTTTTTCATCAGATTAGGGACCGCGAGCTTAAATCTGTGGGTGCTCATTTCATAGGTTATTTGTTGTAGCATTGTGCATGTGTTTGAGCTTGTGTGATTTTCATTCTTTTGTCTCGCATTTGTTGACCACTGCACTTCAGCTGTAGCTACCACTCGCTGTAAAATTTTATCTTCGACACTTGGATGATGGATGCTGTGGTTTGGAGAAACTCTAGTACCAAGAAACCTTAGTTTTAGAAAACAACAGTTTTAATAAATACTTGGATTTGGATTGTACATTCGAAAACCATAGTATTTTAAAACTATAGTATTTATTGCAACTGTTTTTGAAAAAAAAACTGTTACAGTCCAAATATATCATGGCACTTCAAAACCAAAGAATTTTGCAAAACCATGGTATTTTCTTTAATAAAGCGTCCAAACAGCACGTTGCTGCACTACATGGCTGTATTTATTTGTGTGAACTGTGACTCTGTGAGTGATGTTTACTCGTAATTGCGTACTGTAAGCCCCTAATCTACCTCGAATCTGCTTGATGTTTCTTCAAGGGAAAATCCAAATCAAAGCAACGGGCATTTCCCGGTGTTGGAGCAAATCTGGCAGGTGGCCTCCCCTGCTGTGCTCCCAGCTGTCTAGTCTTGTCGAAGAGGAATTTTGCCACCACTTGCTGTTTCGTGATGACCATTCGTCCATTCCTGGAACGCCGTAACCATAGCTCAAAATTCAAGGTTTAGTAGGTACTGTTAGGTTTGAATAAAGCATGCACATATTTATCAGAAACAATCACACGGACGCGAGAGTACACCCTGGCCTCTTACCTAGAGAGACTAGAGCCCTGTATGAGCTAAGCCTGTTTTTGGGTGCACATGACATGCATGTTATCAACATATACTGCTCCAATTTCTACAAGCCAAGACAAGAGCTAATAATACTGTAATCCCTAGACAACAACATTACAGCACAACAAAAAACTGAAAAAAAGAGAGAATAATTTCCAGCTACTGATACTACAACAACGGACTACATAATTAAAGACGCCTCAAATCTTGTCGTCCTATATGATCCATAGACCAACGGCGCTGCATGCATGCATATGCATGCCAGCCACGCACTCCTCCGATCCACAAGGGGCTACTAGACCTGGTACCCGGCAGGCCAGTACCTCTCCACCAGCTGCTCCACGTCCAAGCTCTGGTACCGGCCGCCCCCGGCCGCGTCCGCGCCGAACCCTCCGTCTGCTCCGGGCACGATCACGCAGCCGCCGAGCCCCGCCGCCGCCGACGCCATCTGCTGGTGATGGTGGTGCTCACCGCCAGCCATCACGGCCTGATGATGATGGTTACCACCGCCGGTGCCGGCACAGCTCGGCGCCGTCGTCTGTCCGCCGCTCATCATCGCCATCGACATCGACATCGCGTGGAGTGCTGGTGGAGGCGGCGAGGCGCCGAGGTTAAGGTTGAGGCCACCGCCGCCGCCAGAGAGCGTGAACGACGGCGGCGCGGCGGCGTGGTTCATGTACGCCGCCGCCGCCGACGTCGTCGTCCCGGGGTGCGGCTGGATGTGCGGGTGCAGCCCCGGCGTGCCGCGGGCGAAGCGCGCGAGCTCGGCCAGGTCGGCCGGGGTCATGTACGACGACGGGTGGTGGAGGTGGTGGTGGTGGCGCGCGAAGGGGTCGTGCTGCAGCAGCGTCGGCAGGAGGCCGGGTGGCATCACCATGTCCAGCGCGTACGGGTGGTGGTGGTGGTGCGACCGCGAGTGCGCGTTGTTGGACGGGTACTTCTTGGCGCCGGCGCTCTTGGCGAACACCCGGCACACCACCCACTCATCCTGCATGCGTGACATACAAATGATCAAAAACATCTTCATCTTCATCTTCATTTTGTGTCCACATGATCGATCTCAAATTAATACACACAAACACTATATGTAAAATAACTTATATACGTAAGTAGCTACTAGATATAACGTACCTTGTTAGATTTGGGGACTGATTTGGAGTACAGGCGATACTCATGCATGACCCAATTTGTCTTCTGCCCCGAGGAGCTCTTCCCTTGTAGAACACCAGGGTTTTCTTCATCCCTACTAGCTCTGGCGTGGCTGGTAGCTGACCAGTGTAGATTTCCTTATCTTTCCCTGTTGTCTTCCAGTAACCAGCGTTAGTGGCACGGTTTGTTCGAACGCCTGTTGGGTACTTCCGGTCCCTTAGGCTGAAGAAATACCACTCTTTTTCTCCGAGTTTCGCTTTCTCTGGCATCAGTTCAACAAATGAATACAAATTTCCTTTTTATTTCTTTCTAATAAATAAATGCAACTATTTCAAAGCATAGCCCATAAGAATTAGATTATCATAAGGTAATAATATACCCACAGGAAAATTCACGTTACCGGTCTATGTAGTTACACATAAACCTTTCTTCTTCTAGAAAAGAATGCAATTCTATTCGCTTCGTACCACCGGGTCAAATCGTATTGAGTTTATGGTGATGACTGTCTGTTTCCTATTACATACACACATGACGATGACAAAAAGATATCAATGTTTGTGATACCACATAAATATTATTTTTAGATTCATCATGAATATATTTCATATAATACACCTATTTAGTGCTGAATACGAATACTCTATTTTTATGAATTTAATCAAACTTTATCTAGTTTGACTTAGAGTTTGCGTACGCGTGTTCACAAGAATGAGCATGTGTGTATGCTGTGAACGTTATCGTTGTACTGTGTAAATTTAAAAAAAAAATGGAACTTGGTCTCCTATTCTTCTAAATTTTATTTTATTTTTTAAATTGAAATTTTAAGTAATCTATTAAATTAAATATAAAGTGAAAATTTCCCCCAAAAAAAAATTTTTCTTCATCCACTTACAAAAAATTTTGTTTGGAAAGTGGTATATTTCCAAAGCCCCTTTAAAAATACTTTGAACCCCAAGGGGCCATGAAACAAAAAAATTTTTTTACATTTTTTTTCATATTTGTTTCTGCTATTTCTGATTAGTGGACATATTTTTTGACGTGAAGATGTTTAAAACAAACTGTTTTTTAATGTAGAGAGGCAATTTTTATACGTTGATTAACCCTCTTTCTGCGTTTTTAATGACACATCAAGTTGTTCATTATAGGGGTTTAAAAACGAATTAGATATCCCGGGGAATGAAAAAAAAAATTAGGTAAAAAAAATAGCTGTGCGTTTTGAAGGACAAGTAACTAAGAGTCCAGATGATTCCATGAGAATTTGAAAAATTGCCCCTATAT
>CM039120.1:4706737-4789184 GCA_022036555.1 Microstegium vimineum | reverse complement strand
TTTTTTTTATTAACATTGATATCTTTGGTTAAGTTACATATAGGCCCCTGTTTGGATCCAAATATTTTTTTGAAGTATTGGAGAAATACTATGGTTTACAAAATACTTTGGTTTTTAAAAGCTTATGAGTGTTTGGATGCAACAAATCTTGCAGTCTCTAAAACCATGGTTTTGTCAAAATTGCAGTCTTTTTGGAGTTTTAGACTCCACCCATGGCCTTTTTTTTTCCCCTAAACCACAGTTTTGTGTCTCTTTGGCTTATAAAACCACAATTTCATAATACTACAGTTTTCGAAAAACCACATCATCCAAACAGCCCCTAAGTATGTCGAGCTGTTTTTTTTTCCTTTATCTGTTTCCTGCATTGAAGTCCATGTAACAAAGAACAGTTTTCTTCTGCTGTAGGTATTGGCTGTCAGTTGGGGCACAGCCATCAGATCCTGTGCAGAGTATTCTCTTTCGTGCTGGACTTCTGCCACCACCTCCATTGCTAGCTATGGTACGGAAGGGTGGGCCGCGTGATAGGCGCCCCATTCATCCAATGACTGGGCGCCCCTTGGATCTCGAGGGTGTCACAATTGTTGATGACTCCAATGCTCCTGAAGGCGATGCTGAAGAACCTACAGGCGAGGTGGCTTCATAAGCCTTTTATGTTAGCATATGAAACTATGACATTTAGCATATGTAGTGATGTTGCAAGAGATAACATGTTTGTTGTGCTTTTGAAAAGACTTGTATTACTCTACAATGTGGCAAACTCTTAGACAGGTTATCTTTCAGCCAATTTTCATCTAAAAATGGCAGTGCCATTATTTGTTCTCCTAAAAAAATTGTAAAACCAATGCTGTTGTGTGCATCTGTAGCTCTTGTTCTGCAGCTCCATCAGCTTGTGATCTCTAGTATTCTCTGCACTTGGCTAATAAGATTTGCACGTGAAATGGAATATGCGTGATAAGTTGGATGGCTCCGTAAATTGAGACTATTAGCTTCACACAGATGCTTTCTTGTGGGATTCCTTACTTGTAGTTCTAAGTTCTTACTGTCGTATTCATGTTTGCCTCCTGAAGTATCTTCTCAGGATTGTATCGTACATTAATAATTCACAGGCTATATATATCACCAAAACACTTGGGATCTAATTGAAGGCTTGTCACATATGGTTTTATACCACACTTCAAAGAATAACTGAAATTCCTGGATGCGATAATTCATAATTCCAGTGTAGTGCAAGAGAACTGCAAATCTGACTAACAGTAACAGGTAGGAATTGACGCTGCAATATTCCGACATATCTGATGCTAGTATAATAGTCCAACTTAAGATCAATTCCTGCATCAGATGTTTCTCTGCAGGTCCAAAAATTGCAACCTGTCCTATTTCAGACAAAAGTTCAGTTCTCGGTAATGCGTCAGCCTCTATAGACACCGTGGGTTGGTTCAGATCGGCAAAACAAAGTATATCTGGACAGGAATTAAGGCATATACACAATCACAAGCTTTAGCAGCTTGGGCCAAACAACTGGTCCGCTTGCCGCATCCCAAAAGGTATTTCTTCTTTCCCAGGCCACCCCATCCATGCGACGGACATGCTAAACCAAGCTCACCAAGAAAAGCTACTGTCTTGGTTGGTAGCACTTGGCTTGCCTCCCTCGCCTGCCTCGAGCTTTAAATCTCTCATGGATGCCTCCAGTGCCTTCCCCTTTCTCCCTCGGATTCACCACGTCGGCTGGCAGATTTGCCATAGCCAAATCGATCAGTAGCATGGGAGAACAGCCAAGAACTCGCCGCCGGCTATATCTTCTCACTCTAGTAGCGTTCGTGCAATGGCACCAGGTTTCGATGGCCACGACGACGTTCACTATCTCCAACTACTGCTCCCATCCGATATGGCCAGGGACGCTCGCGGGCGCCGGCACGTCGCAGCTTTCCACGACGGGGTTCAAGCTCGAGGCCGGGCAGACGGTCCAGCTGGATGCGCCGGTGGGGTGGTCGGGGCGGATGTGGGCGCGGACGGGGTGCGTGTTCGATGCGGACGGCGCGGGCGTGTGCCAGACGGGCGACTGCGGCGGCCGGCTGCAGTGCCGCGGCTCCGGCGCCACGCCGCCCGCCACGCTGTTCGAAGTCACCCTGGGCCAGGGCGGCGGTCTGGACTTCTACGACGTCAGCCTTGTCGATGGCTACAACCTGCCGGTCGTCGCGATCCCGAGGGCGCGCCTGGGCGCCTGCAACTCCACCGGATGCATGGCCGACCTCAACCGATGTGAGTGCCGCCGCCGCCGGTGATCGACAACCTTTTAGGCTTTCGCATTGCCAGCGTCCGCGGTCTTGGCTGACTTATTGCCATGGCTGGGTTTTGTTTGGGTGTCATAGCGTGCCCGAGGGAGCTGCAGGTGGACTGCGGCGGCGGCGCCATCGCGTGCCGGAGCGCGTGCGAGGCTTTCGGGCAGGACAGGTACTGCTGCAGCGGCGCGTACGGGACGCCGGACGCGTGCCACCCGACGGTGTACTCGTCCATCTTCAAGTCGGCGTGCCCGCGCGCCTACAGCTACGCCTACGACGACAGCACCAGCACCTTCACCTGCAGGGCCCTCGACTACACCATCGCCTTCTGCCTCCCGACCTCCGGGTACGTACGTAGTTTATCACTTCACCTCCCCTCCCCAGATGGAGATCGACCTGCCATGCATTTTGAATGTACGACAGCACGTCAGCATTCGCTTGGTTGTTCTCATCATCTGTCTCGATCTCTGCAGGATAAAGAGGTCGGATGCGGTGTTTCTCGGAGCACAGATGGACCCCGGCCAGAGCACCGACCATGGCAATGCGCCGCCGGTTTACAACAACGGCGGCGGTTTCAAACCGCCGATCTACAACTACGGAGGCGGAGGTTCTCGTGTGCCGCGGGCGACGACAACCTCGTCGGCGAGCAAAAGATACATCCAGCCGTGGCTGCTGCTACTGCTAGTGATCGTCTTCTTTTTCTGACAGCGCTCGGTTGATCTTGTTCGTGCATTGCCTTCCCGAAGAATTTCTTGAAGAAATGGAACGTCTGAGCACGTATGAACGTGTTACAGTAGCAGTTATGGATCCAGGAAAAGACCCAAGAGATTGATGAATTCTTTTCTGGCATTGGCTTCATTTTAGTAGTGGTTGTAAAATTGGATTAGATGCTAGTGGTGAATCCGTGAATACAAGGGAAAACTGCTGTATAGATTGTAACTTGTAACGGATTTGTAAATCGCTGATTCATTTTTTTTTAATTGCTGACAGATTGAAATAAACACACGCGTCAGAATGTTTCCTTCTGCAGTGAGTTTTCAGTTTTCACTGTTTCCGTACTCTCCAATCTGCACGCCTGAGCCAAAGCTCTGTAACTCTGTACGGGCCTCCCAAGCCCACCAAAGTGGGACGGGCCGCGCCGACAACCCCACAAGCCCACCAGACAGCAGAGCGATCCGCGTTCAGCGAGGACAGCGTGCGGAATGGCGGCCCGCGCCTTTCTACATTACCAAGTACACATACTCCCTCCATATCGAAAATAGAAAACATACTCCCTTCATATCGAAAATAAAAAATGTTTTAGACAAGGTTTGAGTCAAACATTGAGAATATAAATCATCTATAACTTTTAAATTGTTGAGTTTACAAATATAAAAATTATATGAATAGATTTATCTTGAAAAATATTTTCATAAAAGTATACATATATCACTTTTCTATAAATATTTTTATAAAAACAAAGGGTCAAAATTATGTTTTGGAGACCGTGTCACTGTCCTAAGCGTTTTCTATTTCCGATACGGAGAGAGTACTACAGTTCTGCTAAAAAAAAAGTACAAGTACTACAATTCATTTCAAGCCGCAGCAGGGGTAGAGTAGTTCCTAGCAATGGTCAATGAGCTCATGTTATTCCTTGACTCCTTGTGTTGGCTCGATTGTAGAATCACCAGCAATCTAACAGAGTACCGATCAAACATTAAGGTCGTAGAGCTTTTAAAATTGGACGGAAAAGGTATTGATTCTCAAAGGCTAAGGGGATGTGTAAATTGTAAGTGTTACTTGCTCTCGCATGCGTCTACAATTCCGGTATTACAAAACTTTCGGCCCTAAATGATAAATACAAATTTTGTGAACTTTAGAAATGTCAGAACAAATCGAAATTGTTTTTTTTTTTGAAAAAAAATGTATCGTCATTTCACAGAAGTAGAGCATTAAATTGGTGATATGATGGGTTGACGATAAGTGAGTTGCTAATGCTAGTGGCGTCCGACAGGGAGTAAGGAAATTGAATAAATTTAGATCTATGGTGAGACTAAGGGCACTCATAATGCATAAACTAAAAGTTTTTATAATTTAGGACCTGTGTCAAGAAACTACACGTCACTGTGCAGCTATTCAATCCTTAAGTGTTCCAATAATTCATTGACTTTCTCCATCGGAAAAAATCTATCCGCGGGCCACCTGCATCCCATGCTTGTGAAGTGTCTGATGTCTTGCTTTTTGTTGGCCTTCTTGGTGGCGCAGAGATGCAGCGTAGCAGCGAGCGCCTCCTCTCCCGCGATAACAAGGCCCCGGCACACAGGATCCGGATTGGGGGGGGGGGACGACAGAATGCCCTCGATTGTAGCGTATACTTAAGACTCGGTTTCTTGTATTTTTCTTCTCTTTCTCGTTAAATTGGTTGTCACATTAAATTTTTGCTTACGTGACAGATTTATTTAATTCCTATAAAAACTAGATAGAGTCTGTGTTGAGAGTGCTCTAAAGAATATGGATCGGACCATTTTAGTGTGATTTTGGAGTGAAACATAAATTTCAACCGATTTTTTTTTTTGCCAATATAAACTTTTTCCCTGAATAGTGAAAAAGGCGATACTCTAGGAATTTCTCTGAAATTGTGAACTTGTAAAGATTGTGTCATTTTTTTCATTGTAAAAATATACTCCAGTAGCCAATTATAGCTCTGTAATCTTTTACACGATTTTGTCTACTAGCAGAAGGATCAATCGTAGTGAAGGCGACGCGTGGTGAGGAGTTCCACGGAGCAAAATGTATCATAATGGTCGGCGCCTAGAGACGAGCAGGTCAAGTCGGTCATCGGCATGGATCTGCCCACCCTCCTGTGTTACTGGAAGGCGAAGCCCGGCCGGCCGGGAGCGAGGAGGTCAGCTTCCCAACGTTCGCGAGCTACGGCGACCCCATCATTTACGTCACCCCGTCGATGGAGTTCCCTGGCCTCATCAAGATCGCCGTGCACGGCGGGGTCACCGTGCGATCCGGACAGCCGTGGTGACATGATGGCCACGGATGACGACGCCGCCCTGGTGGAGCCCGTTGCGCGGTGGATCCGAGACTTCATGGACCACATCGACACTAGTGCCCGCGGCCGGTCAGGCTACCGCCGTGTATGTACTCCACGACCCCTGACGAGGACTTCGTGATGGACTTCCTGGGTGGTGGTTTCGGAAAGGATGTCGTCGTGGACAACCCGAAGGGGAACCTCTCAGGGATTCTTGAGATTGTTAATGTAGATCAACACCGTGTCCTGCTGGAGATCCTACATTCAACAGTCTTCAGAATGATCCCAATACAAGCTGTCTTTTCATGAATCATGTATCAAAGTCTGTTCACTTTGATAGTATATTGAACGTGGCATTGTGAGACTTCCTATATATCTCTATTTTGTTTCTCGGGTCTGGGAAAGCCCTCCATGTCTAAAAAAAAAATAGGGTGCATCTGCTGCTCTGCATGCTTAGCAAAACCTACCTGTTAGGTGATCTCTCAGCTAATAAGCCCAACGGCTTATTGGGCCTTGATCCACGTCCTGATCGGGGATGCCCAACCCATCTATAGGCTGGAGGGCCCCTGTCACACTGCGCAATAAATAGAGGTGAGGGCTGATGGCACACAGTACGAGGTTCGTCGCCGTACAGTCTCCCCACCGACACAACCCTAATCCCGATCAGAGAGGGGCGCGGCCAGTGACGGGAAGCGCCTCCGGCCACGCCGCCTCTGCATCGACGTCGGACTACACCGAGCTCTTCCCCAACCGTCGCTGCCAGTGCGCAGATCCTCCCTGACCGAACCAGTGTCAGACGGGATTCACTCGGGTCAGTGGTTCACCTCTCTCTCCCTTCTCGGATCTCTCTCTTGTTCATCATGTAAGCCTGTGGTCGTACTAGGGTAGCGCACGACGTGAGCGAGACAGCAGGTTGGCCGGAGGAACCCTAACGCCGGCGGGCAAGCCCTCGCCTTGGCGTTCTCTATTGCAGAATGAAAATGAACATGTCCTCTGTTCGATACAAGCGGACAGCTTATAGCTGGGAGCCGCTGCGGCCTTGAGCCCACATGTCATTGGTACAAGAATACGTAAATGCTAAAGTATGTAATCAAAACGGTAAAACGCCCAGCGTCTTCGTCTTCGTTGTCACTCCGGTGAAGCAGGCTGACCCGGCGTGACAGTTCTCCGCCCTTGAGTTCCAGCGTGTCCCCATGCTGGTGCAGTAGGAAAATGTTGGCGGACGACGTAGTAGTCTTCCCATGTCGTGGCCGAAGGAGGGAGCGAAGTCCATCTCAGCTTCACCTGAGGCACGGCTGTATTGCCTTTCTTGACCATTCGATGTTCCAGAATCTCAGCAGGGAGAGCATCTGCAGCTTCAATGTCAGTGAGCATTGGTAGAGTATCAAATACTGGGGAGTAATCTGCAGTGTATGGCTTCAACTGTGATATGTGGAAGACAGGATGGATCATATAGTGTTCAGGAGATCAAACTTGTATGCCCGGGTGCCAATCTTCTCCAGTACTGAATAGGGGCCATAGTATTTGTATGCCAACTTGGGATATGGCCTATTGGCCACATAGGACTGTGTATATGGCTGTAACTTGAGTAACACTTTATCACCCACAGCAAAGGAATAATCAGTTCTCTTCTTGTCTGCCTGCAGCTTGATTCTGTTTTGAGCCTTAGTCAGATGGTCTTTGAGTGCCTGAAGGTGTTGTTCTCTGTCAGTCACTTCCTCAGCAACTGCTGGTGAGGTGTCAGGTGGGAGAGCAGGCAAGAGTCCCAGATTGGCCTCATATCCATAGACAGCCTTGAAAGGTGTACATCCTATTGAGGAGTGAATAGAAGTGTTGTACCACAATTCTGCCAGATGGAGCCAGGATTTCCATTGCTTGGGAGATTGATGGACTGCACATCTAAGATAAATTTCCAGGCATTGATTAACCCTTTCAGATTGGTCATCTGTTTGAGGATGATAAGCAATGATGTACTTGAGTTCAGATCTGTAAGCAGTGAACAGGTCTTTCCAGAAATTGCTCACAAAAATAGGATCCCTGTCAGTTACTATGGATTTGGGCAGACCATGTAACTTAACTATGTTTTCCATGAAGACCTTAGCAATACTAGCAGCAGTGTATGGGTGTTTAATTGGCAAGAAATGAGCATATTTTGTGAATCGATCCACTACCACCAGAATCACACTGAACCCTTCAGACTTAGGGAGGCCTTCTATGAAGTCCATGGTTAGACCTTGCCACATACCTTGTGGGAGAGGTAGAGGTTGCAGTAAGCCCATAGGATGCTGCAGAGAGTGCTTAGCCTGTTGACAGACTTGGCATTGTTTGATGAATGATTCAACATCTGATCTCATGCCTTTCCAAGAAAAATACCTGCTCAGTCTGTGATGTGTTGCAGCAATCCCTGAATGCCCTCCCATTGCACTGGAATGACAAATAGTAATCAATTTGGTCTATAATGCAGAATTTTGGCCAATCCAGATTTGTCCATGATGCCATATAAGACCATTGTTCAGACTGAATCCTTGATTGTCAGGACTAGAGATTGCCAGCTGCTGCAAAAGTTTCTAAGCATGGGTATCAGTAGTGTATGAATTGAGGATTTCTTGCACCCAGAGTGGTTTAGGAACTGAGACAATTTGGATGGCCATTAGGTGTCCCACCCTAGACAAAGCATCAACTGCCTTATTCTCTGTTCCCTTCCTGTAGACAATCTTGAAGGTGAGGCCCATGAGTTTGGCCATTGCTTTCCTCTGCATGTCAGAATGCAGGTTCTGCTGATTCAGAAAAGCCAATGATTTGTGATCAGTTTTGATTGTGAATTCCCCTCTCCAAGTAGTGCCTCCACTTGTCAACAACCATAATGAGAGCAATAAACTCTTTCTCATAAATACTGAGTGTTCTATGCTTCTGACCCAATGCCTTGCTAAGAATGCAATGGGTTGCCCATGCTGCATTAGGACAGCCCCAACTCCATCTTGGCATGCATCAGTTTCGACAGTAAATGGCAGCTTGAAATTGGGTAATGCCAAAACTGGGGTTTGTGTCATAGCTTGTTTGAGAGAATCAAATGCTTGTTGGGCTTCTGGAGTCCAGGTGAAAGCCTTGAGCTTGAGAATATTTGTTAAGGGTTTTGCTAGGATGCCATACTTTTGGAAAAACTTTCTGTAATAGCCAGTTAATCCCAAAAAAGCTCTCAGCTCAGTCATGGATGTGGGTGTAGGCCACTTGAGCATGTCCTCTATCTTGCTCTGATCAGTCTGAACACCCTCAGCAGAAATAGTGTGTCCTAAGTTCTCCAGAGTATTCTGAGCAAACTGACATTTTGTTTCTTTGAGATATAAAGAATGCTTCCTGAGAGAGGCAAACACTAACTCCAACTGTTCTAGATGATCAGTCAAGTTAGCACTGTAAACTAGAATATCATCTAGGAAAACCATCACAAACTTTTTGAGGTATGGTCTAAGAATATCATTCATCAAGCATTGGAATGTAGCAGGTGCATTGGTAAGTCCAAAAGGCATTACCTTGTATTGATAATGGCCTTGGTGAGTCTTGAAGGCAGTCTTGTACTCATCTTCTGGCAGCATTCTAATTTGATGATATCGTACCCTCATATCAAGTTTTGTGAAGAGGGTAGTACCAGAAAGTTCATCCAGAATTTCATCAATTACTGGCATTGGAAATCTGTTCTTGACAGTCATGTCATTCAACTTTCTGTAGTCCACACATAGGCGCCAGGTACCATCCTTTTTCTTCACTAACAAGATAGGTGAGGCAAAGGGGTTGTGGTTGTGTTGTATGTGTCCTGCCTGGAGTAGAGCCTGCACTTGCTGCTCAATTTCTGTCTTGTGTGCTGCATTGACAGGAATGGAGCCAGGGAGCAAGGGTATGGCATGATCATAGACTCTTGGAGGTGGCAGGCATCTGGGATCTGTGAAAATGTTCTTATATTGTGCAATGAAAAGTTGAATAGCATCTGAAGGAGGAGTTTGCTTTTTCGTTGGTTGGTCAGGTTGCTGCAACACCTGCTCTACCACAGCTAATGCCCAGATGTCATTGCCCTTGGTAGCATTATAAATTTGTTTAGCTGATATTGGAGACACCTGCAGGTTTGGTTCAGTGAACCCTTCCATAGTGATCATGCTTCCTTGTTCCTTAAATTGGATTGAATTGGTGTCCCAGTCAAACTGCACAGGACTGTGGGCTTCATCCAGTCTGCTCCCAGAATAGCATCATATGGTTGCATTTCCAGTACTATCATGTTGGTTCTGAATCTTTGGCCTTTGCAGTAGCACAGCAAATCAGGAACCATTCTGTTTGTGGTAATATGATTACCATTTGCCAATTTCACTCTTCTTGGTGTTATTGGTATTGTATGTAGTTGAACCAGAGTCACCAGGTTTGAGTTGATAAAGCTATGTGTGCTCCCACTGTCCACTAACATGAGCATTGTCTTGTTTCTGACCTTGGCCTTGATCTTCAAGCAATTTACTTTGTCCACACTTGTCATAGAATTGATGGATAGTTGAGAAAATTCTTCCTGGATTGCATCCTCAGTAGCCAAATCATTGAGGACTTCATCAGACAACTCTCTATCCAGGTCATTCACAACCATGGCATTCAACTTGTGTTTGTTTCTTTTGGGGCAAACCTCCAAATGATCAGGTACAAAATTTTCTCCACAGGTGAAGCATAACCCATTTGCTTTTCTGTAATCTCTTAACTGTCTATCAGACCAGTTGGTGGAGCTAGCATTGAACTGTTTCTATTCAGGTTTGGCTTGCTGGAAAGGTCTTGGCTAATAAGATGATCTGTTGTATTTAGGTTTGGTTCTTTCAAGTGTCTGCTGCTGCACTTTAGCTAGTCTGGATGCATGCAAGACATTAGTTGGCATTTGTGCTTGTACTACACCCCTGATCTCTTCCTTGAGGCCTCTCATGAATTGTTGTGCAAACCACACATCATCATAGTGTGCATTATGCATTGAGATGTTGTACTGCAAGGCTTGGAATTGAGTAGTATACTCCTCCACAGTTGATTTCTGCCTCAGCTCTGCTATGTCATTCAAAGAATTGCTGAGATCATCAGACCCAAACTGCTGTTCAATTACTAGACATAAATGAGTCCAGCTGTTGAAGTTACTCTTTTGCTTGAAAGCTTGGTACCATTTCCCAGCATTTCCCTTTAAATGCATCCTTGCAGCTGTTACCCACATTCCCTTTGGAATTTTGTAAAGAGCAAAGTAGTCTCTACAATTATCCAGACATACCTTTGGGTCTTCCCCAAAAAAATTAGGGAAATCTTGCTTAGGTATTACATGCTTTGGGAGATGATCATGATCAGAATCCCTGTCTCTATGTTGAGTGGCTCCCTCTCTTTCTCGATTAGAGTTATCTCTATCTCTGTTGCGGTTACCTTGTGGACCCTTGGTGTTGTCCTATTTGGACTGCTCGGCAGCATATTTGAAGTCAAAAGACAACTTCTTTGGTGGTTCATACTTGTTGCCATTGTTCTGCCCTGCAAATATGTTATGAAAGGGCTCCTGTTCAGGAAAGATCAAACCATCCACATCTGCAACACCAAAGTGTGGTTCTTCATCAAACTTAGGTTGTTCATGGATGTAGACACTTCCTTGCTGAGGTTGCAGAGTCATCTTTGCAATCGCTGCACCATTTGCAAATACTTGCTGGGATATTGCGTGTTGCTTCGTGGTATACTCATCCTGTCGGTGTTATGACCCGGGGGTCAAGACCACCAACTAGTAAATTTGTATATCGCGTGCTCCCTCTCTCAGATGTGATGCAAGATGGACACAAGGATTATCCTAGTTCGGACAAAGAAGGCCCTACGTCCAGCGGGGGAGGATGACTTGTATTATCTCGCACCCAAAAGTGCTCGTACAGGGGGGGTACAAGCTGAGTTACACAAGTTTGCTCTGAGGAGCTGATACCTAAGGCTAGCAAGGCTACCCTAGGAGGTGGGTTGGCTGCTCGAGGGGTCGATCGAGCGGCGGTGTGTGGTATGAGTACGGAGTCGTCCGAAGAGTGGAGTCTGAAAAAAGTCTCTTCCGAGTCGAGAGCCCTCTCTCCTTCTACCTTGGCGTCCCCTTTTATAGACCAAGGGGAGGTCCGAGGGTACAGGATCCTAACTGTCGTAGTATGGGCGGCGTGTCCGTGGCATAGTGCTGGCAAAGGTACGTTGAGCACTGTGCCGGCATGGCCTTCCCGTCCTTTTGGCGCCCCGGGTCGTGGTGGCAGTGGAAGTCGCCGCGGCACGTCGCGGCACAGCTTCCGCAGACGGGCGCGAATCCCACAGCCGAAGCGAGACGGGGCGGATGGGACGGGCCCCATACTAGAGTTGTTGGAGGGAGGGGTCGAGCCCCTCAGTCGAGGGGGGGGTCGAGCCCTGCGTGGCTCTGCCGTATCTCGAAGTCGTCATCGAGGGCCGTACTGTTCACGTTCCGAGGGGTGCCGCTGGAGTCCGTACTCGCGTCGTGGCGACAGTGGCAACACAGTTGACAGGAATCAGGGACTTGACGGAGAGTTGTTGGATTTGACTGCGGACACGGGCGCCCATGGCATTAGGCGGATTTACTTTAACCCATGCCGGGAGCAGTTGGGCTGATCGAGCCTCCCGTCCGGGGGTCGTTCGCTCGACCCCGGGTCCGTCGCTCGTCGTCGAGGTAGGGTCGGAGCAGAGGCGGAGTCGGAGGGATCGAAGTAGAGGCCGAGGGGTCGTTCGTTCGACCCCTCGTCCGTCACCCGGTGTCGAGGTAGGAGCCGGGGAGTCGTTCGTTCGACCCTCGGTCCGTCATTTGATGTCGAAGTGGAGGCGGGGGGTCGTTCGTTCGACCCTCGGTCCGTCATTTGATGTCGAGGTGGAGGCCGGGGGTCGTTCGTTCGACCCCTCGTCCGTCGTTCGTCGTCGAGGTGGGCCGGCCCGTGACTCGCTGCCGTAGCCGGTGCAGGGGGCCTTCACGTGATGGGTCTTTCCTTACTGACTTGAGCAGTGGGCTGGTCCCTGTCTTAAAAATGGTTGCTATGTTTAGCGTTAATTTATTGAAGGGTTTAGGGTACCCTTTACCTTCGTACCCGACACATCCATAGTTGTGTCACGGAGATCCATCTATGCTCTGATTTGCCTCTGCTCATTGCTCAAGTCACTAATTTGACTAAACATGGCATCAAAATTTTTTCTGAAGTTGTTCCCAACGATCGTTTTCCTCATCTCTACTACGCATCATCGCGCCAAGCAAAAGCTGAGTCTGAGGTGAAGGATCAACATGCTTACTGCGCTTTGGAGCCAGTTGTACTGCTAGGATTCGTGAAGCTGATGGCGTGTTGGTGTAGTACGTGGGATCTCGTGGTCACCAGAGGATGGAGATCGCTCTGGTCCGTCTTTGATCCGCTGAGCCTTCTTGATCTTTTCCTTTCCTTCGAATCTCTGGTCACCAGGGGTCGAATTGGACCTGGTCCGTCGTTGATTCGTTGGTACACGGCAAAAAGGTGCTCAATTGGGCTCCTTTCCGTCGATCGGTGATGAGATCGACGAAGATCACCGCGCGATTCCGCAATCAAACACCTGGTCTGCACCCGGAGGATGCCTAGCTGGGTGTCGAGCAGAAAACGGCGGCTATTCGACACGGTCGTGAGGATCCGTGAGGAACTGGAGGTGGTGGTGGTGGTTGCGGTGGTGGTGGTCGCCACGGATTTTGTCTCCGCCGCGGACTGGTAACTGGCGCCGCCGAGCGAGATGCCCTGCGATCACCGCCGAGGATCGATAGGCTCTGGTACCAACTGTCGTGAGGATCCGTGAGGAACTGGAGGTGGTGGTGGTGGTTGCCACGGATTGTCTCTGCCGCGGACCGGTAACTGGCGCCGTCGAGCGAGATGCCCTGCGATCGCCGCCGAGGATCGATAGGCTCTGGTACCAACTGTAAGCTCGTGGCTGTACTAGGGTAGCGCACGACGTGAGTGAGACATCAGGTTGGCGGCGGCGGCGGGCAAGCCCTCGCCTTGGCGTTCTCTATTGCAGAATGAAAATAAACCTGTCCTTTGTTCGATACATGCGGACAGCTTATAGCTGGGAGCCGCTGCGACCTTGAGCCCACATGTCATCGGTACAAGAATACGTAAATGCTAAAGTATGTAATCGAAACGGTAAAACGCCCAGCGTCTTCGTCTTCGTTGTCACTCCGGTGAAGCAGGCTGACCCGGCGTGACACATCATCTACCCACTGGATCTGGATCTAGTCGATCCTAGTATTCTAACAATGGTATCAGAGCGCTTCTCTAGATGCAGATCTAGATCGGGGAAAGGTAATGAAAACGCCAGATCTATCTAAGTGTAAACTTCGATCCGGGAAAGCTCGAGTCAAAGGAAACAGAGGGTTTTCGGATCTTGAACCGTAACCCTAGCCCGATCTGATCACGGATCCAGATCGGGAAAATGCAAACCCTAACCTAGCGCAACAGAAAGGACGGGAGGTTGGACGGACCCAACGGGCACCACCTACCGTCGACACCGCCGGGACGAAGCCCTCGCCAACGCGTGGCTCCGGCTCGGGGCAGATACAATAGGCACCGGCACAGTGCCTCTCGACGGCGGCGCGCTCTGCCTAGGGCGAACGCGCACGCCGGCGAGGGGGCCTGCGACGGCGCCGGCTACTCCTCTCCTCCGGCCGCCATGGACGGCTTCCGCGAGCTCTGCTGTCGCTGTTGCACGCGGTGGAGAAGAGGGAGGAAAGAGAAAGGAAAGGGCAACTGGCCACCGCGGCGAGGGGAGGCGCTCGGACACCCGCCGTGCAAACCGCTACTGCAGCTGATGTTGTCGCCATGGGCGGCGGTGCCATCTGGCTACAACTGCTGAAGACGGAAAATAGAAAATGGAGCTAGGGTTCAAGGGGAGCCGGCTGTTCGCTGATTTTGTTCGAACGAAATCGACGGACAACCGTCCGATCAGAATGGGCAGCCGAGAGCGCGTGCGCTGCTGATGGCGGGCGCTCTGCTTGCTGTTGGGCCAAGGCGAGGCCAGCGCGCGAGAGCTGCAAGCTGCTGGCCTGCTGCGCATGGCAAAAGCTGGGCACCTGCTGGGCTGCCACGCACGCACACAACAAAGCCAAAAGCAAAAGTGAGCGGCTGCTGGTC
This sequence comes from Microstegium vimineum, assembly GCA_022036555.1. NCBI lineage: Eukaryota > Viridiplantae > Streptophyta > Magnoliopsida > Poales > Poaceae > Microstegium > Microstegium vimineum. The sequence continues at coordinate 4,774,737 of CM039120.1, read as the reverse complement.
ATACTGGCCTTCGGGCATTCCTCATAATAGTAACGAAATTTTGTTATTTCTTTTTCAGAAGCAGTTTTAATGCATAGTTTTTTAATTCCCTATTCATTTGCAAATGTTGTAGCATATTGTTTAGGGAATACAGTACTGCTTCTGATTAAGAAAGTTGAAAAGTATTTTTTAACGTTTTCCGCTGCGAATGTAATTGTTTTATCTCTTGATTAAATTCGAACCAACAGGAGATTTTAATTTTGAGATGAAAAAGTATTGTTTAAATTGATGAATTATGATATTATTATTTGCTGACCAACGTTGTGAATGATAATATTATGATTTATGGTTATGTTTATGCATTAATTCTATTTCTACCCAACGATGATGCAGAATTTATGTATAAAAATAGTTGAATGAAATTGTATCGATTAAATATTGAATTATGATATTATTATTTTTTTATCAACGTTGTTAATAATAATATTATAATTTTATTGTCATGATTATGCATTAATTCTATTTTTGCCCAACGGTGATTTAGAATTTGTGTATAAAAATAGTTGTATATTTTAATTTTGACCAGCGTTGAAATTAATGCATGCAATTGTTGTTATTATTGTTCTCACTCCATATGAATTGAGAATTGTGGTTACAGAAGGGTATTTCGTGATGCTTCAGGAGAGTCTGATCCTCAACGGAGATAACTACAATGAATGGAAAGAAAAGATTGATCGAGCCATTGTTTTGGCTGATTTGGAGTGGGTAGTTACCACACCGTGTCCCATTGTGCCTGAGGCACCGATGAGGAGGACTCATGAGGTTGATGCTGCATGGTAGATCAAAAAGCGGGATTTTGCTCCAGTAAAGATGACCTATGGCCTTGAGTATAGGAAATGGCTTATTGCTAATAAGAAATGTTTAGCAATGATAAAGAATTCGATTGAACCTGCAATATTGAGGTCAATCCCTCAGTATAACATGGTCATAGAGTACTTTGATAGAATTGAGAGTCAGTTCATGTTGGATTAGTGTTTCATGTTTGAACAATGATGTAATTGATTGCCATTTTGGAAATGGCTGATGTAAGATAACATGTTTATAATGGATGTGTTGGTGATGTTATCTTACATAATGAGACTTATTTGTTATCGCTATGTGATTATATGAATGTTGCAAACGTTGTATGCGATAATATGAATGTTGTTTGCAACGATGTAGCCTCATCAATGAAAGAAATTAGAGATTGAAAGAGAACTCAAGATGTGTTGTCGAAATTATGGCATTGTCTTTTGGGCCATATTTCGAGGGGGAGAAAAGAAAGAGTATTTAAGAATGAAACTCTTCCTCTATTTGAGTTCTCACATATAATGCATTAAAGGAAAATGTATAAAGAGAATTAGCACATGAATTCTATAGATATGGTCTTTTCCTGTAAAGAGTGTGGATTGTTTTGACTCGTTCATAACATTCACAAATGTTTTCTCCATGTTATGGCAACATTTATCCAATCAAAGAATGAATAGAAACATTGGATAAATTTAAAATGTTTAAACTAAAGTTGAAATCCAACACAAATTAAAAATAAAGATAGTCCGATCCGACTGTGGATGGGAGTACTATGGTCGGTATACCCCGTATGAGTTGTGGACATGAAAAGTACCCTCACTAAACCATTTGATGTGTGGGGGGGGGGAGCTATGCTGAGTCTAAAGTGTTTAACCCAAATATTGGGAAATTGGACCCCAAAATAGTGAGTTGCCATTTCATTGGCTACCATGAAAAGTCAAAAGGTTTTCGTTTCTACTATCCAGATAGATTTACAAAGTTTGTGGAAACGAGATATGTTGTCTTCATAGAAATGAAATGATGAAGGGGAACGTGGTAGCACAAAAGATTGATCTTGAGGAGAAGCGGGTGTTTGTTCCCACTCCAATGACTCAAGAACCAATTTTTGAATTACCCGTTGTTGCTACACCGGCAATGCAAGACATTGCGGTGCCAACACCTGTTGTTATTTCTCATGTGGCAACAATGAATGATAATATGGAACCTGTCCTTCAGGAGCCTATAGATCTTATTGCCACAGATGAGGGGGAGCAACAACAACCTCAAACAGAAAATGTGCCAAATGTAGAGGCCCCTCGGAGGTCTTAAAGGGCAAGATGATCAGCAATACCTGATGATTATGAGGTTTATAATGCTGAGGAATTTCAAATGGGGGATGATTCTGTCTCATTTGAAGAAGATATGAGAAGCGATAAATCATCAAAGTGGTTTCAGGCCATGGAAGATGAAATAAAATCAATGAGTACCAATAAAGTTTGGGACTTTGAAACAATTCCTAAAGGAGCCAAAACAGTAGGTTGTAAATGCATCTACAAAACAAAATGTGACTCACATGGGAATATAGAAAGGTATAAAGTGCGACTTATGGCAAATGGGTTTATCCAAAGAGAAGGGATTGTTTACAATGAGACCTTTTCTCTAGTCTCATGTAAAGATTTCTTCAGAATCATAATGGCCTTAGTGGCACATTATGATTTAGAATTGCATCAAATAGATGTGAAGACAACACTTCTTAATAATGATTTATAGGAAAATGTTTACATGGCACAACTGAAAGGTTTTGTCATGAAAGGAAAAGAAAGCATATGATGCTATTTAAAGAAATCCATTTATGGATTAAAGCAAGCTTCAAGATAGTGTTACTTGAAGTTTGATTAACGATAAAGAATTTTGGGTTTAAAGTGAATGTAGAGGACAATTATGTTTATGTAAAGTTCAAAAGTGGGAAGTATATCTTATTTATCCAGTATGTGGATGACATCTTATTTGTTAGTAGTGATGTCAGTCTACTATTGGAGACAAAGGAATTTTGTCCTCAAAGTTTGATATGAAAGATCTTGGTGAAGCCTCATTCATTTTGGAGATCGAAATTCATCGAGATAGAAGAAAATGGGTATTGAGATTATCACAAAATGCATACAAATAGGAAGTATTAAAGAAATGTAGTATGCATAAATGTTCTCTCTCACCTGCTCCAATAGTCAAGGGCGATAGATATGGGGAATTTCAATGTCCCAGGAACCAATATGAGCTCAACGAAATGAAAGAGGTTCCATATGCTTCAGTTGTCGGAAGCTTATAGTATGTTCAAGTATGTACACGCCCTGACATAGTATTGTTACCGGGTTACTTGGCAGAAATTGGTTAAGAATGTATTGTATTATTTGCAAGGAACAAAAAGCCTCATGTTGACATATAGAAGGTCATAATCACTCCACATGGTGGGGTATTTGGATTCTGATTATGTAGGAGACGAAAGACATATTCAGACGTGGATATGTGTTCATTCTCGCAAAGAGAGTTGCATCATGGAAAAGCTCAAATACAATCCGTCATTACATCGTCCACAATGTATGTCGAGTTTGAAACATGTTATGAGGCAACGGGGCAGGTGAACTGGTTAAATAAGTTCTTGCCTGGTTTTAAAGGTGGTTAACGACATCTATAGACCACTAAAGTTATACTGCGACAATGATCTTGCAGTACAGTATGCTCACAACAATAGGTCAAGTGGTGCTGCCAAACACATTGACATAAAGTATTATGTTGTGAAAGATAAAGTCCGGGATCAAATCTTAAAGTCTTGAGCACATAAGAATTGAAAAGATGCTCGTGAATCCGCTTACAAAAGGCTTACCACCCAACGCGTTCAGAGAACACGTAGCTAGCATGGGTTTAAGGGAAGTCTATGATCCTGGACAATAAAAGGGCCCAAAGTTAAAGTATCTGTTCTAGATCAGAGACCTGTGTTGTAGCTGTTAAGTCTATCGGCGATTGACCATGACGACAAGACATGCTCTATGCATTAATCTGTGATGGAATATGGAAAAAGTAAATGTGAATAAAGTTTGAAAGTATAAGGTGAGATCAAGGGGGAGAATGTTAGATTGATCTCTCAGCTAATAAGCCCAACGGCTTATTGGGCCTTGATCCGCGTCCTGATCGGGGATGCCCAGCCCAACTATAGGCTGGAAGGCCCTTGTCACACTGCGCAATAAATAGAGGTGAGGGCTGACGGCACACAGTACGAGGTTCGTTGCCGTACAGTCTCCCCACCGACACAACCCTAATCCCGATCAGAGAGGGGCTCAGCCAGTGACGGGAAGCGCCTCCGGCCACGCCGCCTCTGCATCGAGGTCGGACTACACCGAGCTCTTCCCCAACCGTCGCTGCCAGTGCGTAGATCCTCCCCGGCCAAACCAGTGCCGGACGGGATTCACTCGGGTCAGTGGTTCACCTCTCTCTCTTCTCGGATCTCTCACTTGTTCATCATCTACCCCACTGGATCTAGATCTAGTCGATCCTAGTATTCTAACACTACCAGCTCACCTGTATTCAGTTAATACTCCATTCAGCTACAGATGACTGTCGCAGAAAGCCAGAAACTCATAAAGGTATCTTCCTTGTGAGGGAAATTGGTTATTATAGGACGATACGCCGTTTCAGATCATTAATTTGCTTCGAAAACATCCACGTGTGCAGTTCTCTTTTTTTTTCCTTTGCTCTTTCATTTTGTCTCACATCGCAGCATTGTCTGTGTAGATGCTAATTAAGTGCCTCAATCTTGTCTATGCATGGTATCTAGCACGAAAGAGACCTGGCTATCAGTATCAGCCCATGCGTTTGCCGGACACGGCTATCACGCCACCAGGCTGCTGAGGAACATGCTGGAATTCAACATAGCTCCAAGACATCACGTCATATCCGCCCTCAATCTTAGTCGCTTACTCATGATCAATGGAAATAATTAACTTGATCACTGATGCTTGCATTGCTTTATGAGTACTTTGCGGCAGAGACGGCAGCAAAGCCTGGACGTCTAGAGGCTGGAGCATATCCACAAATGCCTGACGCATATGTGCATCCCCTTTCACGATCTGGAGTGACCTGCGGAGTCATTGGTCAAGGTCTTGTGGATGGCGATTGAAGATGGCAACGGCGCTAATTGTAGTTTTTAGAGACGAAGTTCATGCATCACGTGCAGTGGCACAATCGACTTGACCCGGGGGACTTTGGCCTTGGTGAGTCAGCATTATACTTGTCCACGAGGCACGAGGCAAGACGGTTCGGCTTATGGCACGACGTTTTGGTCCGACCCGAGCACGGCACGGCACGGTCCGGTGGGCAGGCCGTGCCTAGGACGCCCACGTGGCACGGCACGGGCACGGCCAGATCTAAGAGGTGGCACGAGCGCGGCTCGATGATTGTGATTCCAACTTAAAATAAGTTGTTAAAATGATTTATGATAACTAATAATTGAGTTATGACATATTAAAAATGATAAACACTTGTGAAAAACTGAAAATGATGATCACTTTTGAAATTTTGAAGTGTTTCTCGCCTCATGGACCATGGGCTGGCACGGCACGACGGGCGATACGGCACGGTAAAACGGCCCATGGGATGTGCCTTGAGCCGGTACCCAGGCACGAAGCACGGTCACACGACGGCTCGAGAAGGCACGGCACTCGAGAAGGCACGGCACCGTCCGATGTCCATCTTTAGTCAGCATATAAGCATTGTCGTCACAAGGATGCACGTTCCTCCTTCCTAGACACTTGTAGGCAATAATGAAGTTTTTGGTCGAATTTGTTCGCAAGTCTAATGTGTGCCGGACTATGAGACGGGCTACAGCACAGACGCGACGACAACCTTTTACAGTAGTACCGAAGGAAAGACGACAACCAACCGCAAACAAACATTCAACAGGAAATTCCAGACCTGCTGTGCCATCCCTGTAATCGTGATGGAGATGCCGCCTAGTGGGACAAGGAGAGCGTGTGGTCTTCGGGTCTGAGGACTTGCGTATGGCTAAGGATCAACCAGACATTCCATCAACGACCGAATAATAGAACAAAGACTCGTTGATCAATACAATTGACTCCTGAACTGTTCTGTTTTTCATTGGTCCCCAGTTTGCAGGAAGACGTGTTTTTTGGAAGTAGCTGAATTCGAGCACATTCCTTCACTCAATGTACCGTCTGTATCGGGCAAATGGCTGACGAGCAGGTCTCTTTCGTGCTGGATTGCATGAATAGTTTTTTTTAGACCAAGTGGAATACTTTGACAATGACAGGTAGGTCCGATTCCTTCGCCAAGTGATTGCGCTAATTAATAAGACGAACCAAAGTGAAAGACAGAAAGAAAAAGAAAAAAGTAATCTGCACAATAACGAACTTGATTTTCTATCAATATAATACAGCTGATATATCAGAGCAATTATTACTGCAGTCTGCAGAACACTTTATGCATATGTATGTACTGAAACATATATTCTGTCTGCGAGACTACTGCAAACTGAGGAGATCCACGCACTTATAGCTTCAATGTTTGAAATCCAAGAATAATCCAAAAGAACAATAAGCAAGGGGAACGAGATGGCAAGAACAAACTTTTTCTTTGACATGATAAAAAACATGAAACAGAGCCCCGTATCCGAAGATCCAGCAAGCGTTGATCCATCATCACCCATCAGCCTTGAATGAATTCGATCTACAGGTTTCCTTTGGGATTTTCCGCAAACCGACCGATCGTTAAGGGGCTGAGGTCAACTCCGGCGTCGGCCGCCGTCCTGGCCTCCCCGTCCAAGGCCATCTCGGCGAGGATCCTCCCGACGGCGGGGCCCATCTTGAAGCCATGGCCAGAGAACCCGGCGCCGACGACGACGTCCTTGCCGAACTCCCCGCCAAGGAAGTCGACCACGTAGTCGTCGTCGGGGGTGACGGAGTACATGCAGCACTGCCGGATGACCGGCCCGCCGGCGGTGTCGACGTGGCCCGGCATGACGGCGTCGATCCACCGAGCCACGGGCTCCACCAGGTCGCCCCCGCCCGTGGAGGACCAGTCCCTGCCGTCCGGGTCACAGGGCGGCCCGCCGTGCATGGCGATCTTGATCAGCCCCGGGAACTCCATCGACGGCGTGCTGTAGACGTAGGGGTCGCCGTAGCTCGCGAACGTCGGGAACCCGGCCTCGGGCGTCAGCTCCTGCTCGTACCCGGCCTTCACCTTCCAGTAGCAGATGAGCGTGTGCACCGGCTGCACCGGAAGCTCCAGCCCGGTCACTGACTTGATCAGCTTGCTCGTCCAAGCGCCCACTGTCACTATGCATTTGCTGCCATGGAACTCCTCGCCGCTAGACGTCCTCACCGAGATTACTGACGACCCCTCTCCTCCTGGTCTCGAGCATGCATGCATGAGAAAGCATGTAAAGATTCATGAGAAAATGGATTATTGTGCCGTGCAAACATAAAAAAAATGGTACTGGCATTCATCAAGGACTTGTTTAATTTGTTGGACTGTCGGTTGGTGTTGTGTTGGCACGGGTTCCACACAAACGATACTATACTAGTACTTAAAACAAAAATGAGGAGTGCACTGAACGGGAATATCTGTTACAATAATTGGCAATCATGTACAAAAAGATACGGTGCGACAAGTACTAGTTGTACAATTTCCAATTAAAAAGGAAAGACATAGAGGTGCAAGTGATGATGCATTTTTTTTTGATAATATGTTGCTACTTAGGCCCTGTTTGGAACGTGAGAATTTTTCCCCGTTCCTGCGTTTTTCCTGTGAAAATGAACTGATTCCTGTGAAATTCCTATGTGATTCATGTGAAATTCCTGCGTTCCAAACAGACCCTTAGTATAAAGGACACGTGTTCTAGCAACAACTGTTGAAAGTGATGTTATTTTTACACTGTTTGGTGGTGGGTAGACCATGTATAAGCTCTATGCAGGGGGGGGGGGGGGGGGGACATCACCTTCAGAAATTACTTTTAGTTATTAATTATCTCATCTGCCTAGAAGTAGTACACCAGATAATTTTTTCACATGTGGATGAGGAAATCTACAAATATACAACCTTCATCCAAGCATGCTTGTTGATTGCATATGTAAAAAAAATCGCTTTAGTACATATATATACCTGTAAAAAGTTGCTACGACTTGCAACTATGCTCTTGAATCGTCTTGACTAAACTCAATAAATATGTACGTTCCATAATATGCCGATAATATGCAGCAGATGATTATAATTGGTTAGACGCGAAATGCCAGAGCCATCCGTAGACCATGCATGACACTATGACAGCAAAGGATCGTGTGAACCTATAGGCAGTCAGATCAGATGGAGCTGAGCTGACACCGTACCAAAGTAGTCTTGCATGCTTTTGCCAGTAGTGCTAGTGACTCATCAGAGCGTCACGCCGGTCACGTGCAGGAGCATGCTTCCAAGAGAGAAGACAGTGGATCGGAGGAAGAAGACAGTGCACGAGACAAACAAAGGCGCGCTCACCTCCACCTTCGCCTTGCTTGGAGCTGGTGGTGGTGACGTCCACCACCTCAGTCCTGTCCCTGAGGACGGCGCCCCTCTTGACGGCGAGCGCCTGGAACATGGCCACCGCCTTGGTGGCCTTCATGACCCCGCCCAGCTCGCTCGCCGCCGCCGTCCACCCGTCGGGTACCCTGAACACGCCCGCCCAGCTGGGCGGCTCATCCCCAGCGGCGACCTCGGTGGCGCCGCCGTTCCTGATGGCGGCGGCGAGCGCCGGGTCGTCTCGCGGGCCCATGTCGAGGTGGCGGGTGGGCGTGAGCACGGCGTACCCGGCGTCGGCCTGGGCCTCGTCCCAGAGGCGCCGCGACAGGCGCACCATGGGCGGGTAGTGCGCCTGCGGGTAGGTGGCGCGGATGGTGCGCGACTCGCCGTGCGAGGACCCCCGGTGGTGGAGCAGGTCGAACCGCTCCAGGAGCAGCACGCGCGCGCCGCGGGAGGACGCCGCGTACGCCGCGCAGCTGCCCATGATGCCCGCGCCCACCACGATCATGTCGAACAGGCCGTGGACCTCGCCGTTGGAGGACGCCATGGCGCTTGCTTTTGCTTGCTTGCTTGCTGGCTGGCTGCGCTCTTCAAGTTCTTGTGAGGCGACTGACCGCCAGCTGTGCGTGGCTCGGCTGTGCTGGCTAGCTAGATATCTAGCTGTGCGAGGGAGTGTAGAGTAGTGTGTACGACTGGATTAGACTTGGTGAGAGAGACACAAGACGGCGCACGGAGGGACAAATAAAGCAGCTTGTCTTGTATTGTCTTGTCTTGCTTAGCAACAGGAGATCCCCTACTTCTAGGCATGATGAACTATTGGCTTTTTTCTAGAAACCACATTGATCATACATACATCACACAAAAAAAGAAAAAAGAAAATTAATGGTACAGATGAAACATTGATCATCATACTCCTATCCGAAACTCAAGGCCGGACACGTACAAGAATCATTTTTACTGACTGTCATAAATAAAAGAATAAACAATCACGATGTATAAAATTCCCGCGTTCGAAAACCGACCCCCCGGAAGTGTGCGGTATCTTTTGCCAAGGAGTTTGAGCTTTAGCACAGACAAAAGCTAGCTAGGCCATCATATTTGGCGATGAGCAGGCTGTGTGCTGGCCAGCGTTCTGATGAAGCCGAGGTATTCTGACCGAAATGGATGTACCCTGCAATGTTTATCTTGGGGGGTGCCTGGGGTGGACCAAAATGCACGCACATAGAATAGCCTGCTATCATTTCAGCCGTCCGTTTTGTTCCCAAAGCTAGGGTGCGCGCTGTGCTTGGGGCCTGGGCGGGTCTACCACGTCCGCCCACGGGCCACGCACGCTCCACGCCGCACAGGAGGGCAGGCGTACATGCATGTATCTACCATGTATCTACCTATCGCGTGTGTGCATGATTACATCACCCTTTCCTCGGTATTTTTTTGTGTCAAAATAGTCATTTTAGTCCTTGAACTATTAGTCCAAACTCAGTTTTGTCCCTGAACTTTCAAAATAATCATTTTAGTCCTCAAACTCTACTTTTAGCCTCAATTTCATACTAGAACCTTGAAGATGATTCTTTCAATCCTCGAACATTGCATCCATAAACTATTAAAGTGCATTTTGGTCTATAGATTTTCTAAAAAAAATCAAAAAGAAAAGATTATGGGCCTGTTTGGTTTGGGGCCTCTAAAATTTAGCTACTAAATTTTAGTCACTAAAATACCAAACAACCCCACTAAAAGTGGTCCCTAAAGTTTAGAGCCTTTAGTCATGAAGGGGTAGCTAAAACTCACTAAAATATTTTAGTCCACTAAAGTTTAGGAGGTGGGAACCAAACACCCCCTATATTTTAGACGCAATTTCATCCATTAATTATCAAAATGCATTTTTGCATAACTTTGTCCTTTATGTAGCACCATTCACGATAGTCATCATTAGACGTTAGGTACTATATATTGTCCCTAATGTCATGCCAACTGTCGAATCAGATAGCACGTTTCCAACATTTGTATTCATATTATAGGATGAATATAAATATAGATCAGGATATTCTTAAATATGAATTATTTTTAGCCTATGGATAAAAAATATTATTCTATACACAAATGGTTATTCGTTGAGCCTAACAATAGAAGTAGTTAATGAAAAAATTATAGATCTACTATTGTTTCAATGTATCTTTGTATTCTTAAAAAATAAATAGCGTTTGAAGCAACTATAATTGCTCCCAAAAAAACATTTATAGTAGGTTATATATAAACCATACTTAACATAAAAATAACCGTTTGGAATTATTAATGGTTACTAAAGAGTTTTGGATAAATATTATTTTTATATCTCCACACTAGTGGTTTGAAACCGAGGGCCTGTTTGACACGGCTCCTCTTGAGGGGCTTCTCCGGAGGAGCCAGAGTCGTTTTGGAGGAGCCATAACGCTCCGAGTCCTCTGTTTTTACTAAAAAAACGGCTCATACAAGAAAATGTTTGGCAGGGCTCCTTTGGAGAAACCAGAGTCGGAGCCACCAAGAAGTCCTGTCAAACAATCCCTCACTAAGTGTATGACAAAGTTGAGTTTGAAAATAAAAGTTTTAAAACTGAAAATGCAAAGTTTGAGGAATGAAATGATCATCTTCATAGTTCTAGGATGAAATTGAGCAAAAAAAAACAAGTTTGAGGATTGAAATGGTCATCTTTATAGTTCTAGGATGAAATTGAGGCTAACAGTAGAGTTTGGGGACTAAAATGGCCGTTTTCAAAGTTCAAGTATGGAACCGAGCCTTGAGTAATAGTTCAAGGACTAAAATGTCCATTCTGCCTATCAGATTAGCACTATCAATCACCGATCATCTTCTTCCTTAAACTTTTGCGAATAGAGTTCTATTCACCTTCTTTGCTATCTAAAGCCATTACATTGCTTCTATTTATGTCCCGGAACTACAGATTCATTCTATTCTTTTTATCTCGAGAGAAGGGTGGTTATTATAACAACTTCCAATTTACAGGGGCACCGTCCGTCCCGTCTGCGGCCGTCGTGCCGCCATCATCGTCTGCCCCGTTCGCCAGTACTAGGAGACCAGCGACAGAGCGGAGCTGAGGCACGGAAGGCTACCACTGGCGCCGCGAGCGTCCGACCGACCACTGGTGTCGCGGCCGTCCGGCGTCTGCCCTCCCGTTCCTACCACAAAGGCACAAATGGCCGGAGTCGCGTGACTGTCTTACTGCGTGAATATGGGCTTTGGTACGTGAAGGGTTGGGCTTGCTTTGGGCACGGATAGGGCTGGTTCAATTCAGATCCAAGACGAAATTTAAATTTAAATTTAAATTAATATAGTTAATTACCCTAGTGCTTTAAGATCCGTTCAAAAAAATTTAAAGAGGACCACCGGGGCCGAACTCTTGCAAATATGGCAAGACGATGGTCCATGCCTACGCCTAAAAAAGTTTTTTTTTATGTGCATATACCTTTATGTTTATTTTATTGGACAAATCAGATCTCAAATGCATAAACAACATATACCTTTGTATTTCAAAAAAAATCTGACCTTTTTTTTTATTTCAATCTGGGCAAAGAGCTGAGATAAGGGTATCCTCCCCTTTGGTATTTAATCTTGTTTCAGATGTTTTCACCAAAATGCTACGTAATAAGACAGCCATGAAAAAACTTACTAAGCTAGAGGGTCTTGTCTCCAATCTATGAAGGCGGGTGTCATTAATTTACCCTATCTCGACCATACACTGTTTTTTTTTCTAAACAATGACATAAATGTAGCTAGAAGTTTAAATTAGTTTAGTGATGTGCTTTGAGGAGAGTTGTCTGGTACCAAGATCAATTATCATAAAAGTGACCTAGCATTAACTATTGGTGTGGAGGAGGAGGATGCCAATTTTATGCTCCTCTCTGCACAGCTTCAATCTTAGAAAACAAGACATGTAGCATGTGATTGACAAAATAATCATAAGGGTCGTTGCAGTTTGGAGAGGTAGACTCTAGTCATATGGAGGCACATTGAACCTTTGAAGTCTTGCCTAGTAATCATTCCCATCCAAAAGATATGGCTTCTTGGGTCAAACTTTAATTTATGACCTATTTAGTATAGTTCTAGATCTACTATATCCAGAAGATTTAGGACAGATTTGCTAACAAGTTTGTAGATTAAATTAAAGTAGTTTAAGTAGTAATATCTAGACCAAATTAAAAAGAAAATAAAGATCTAAATTCTCTCCATGTATCTTCTTATTTAGCTCCATGATTTCTTGGAGCTACAAATTCCCGGCTCCAAAAGATTCATCTTTTTTTAGAAGATTGGTGTTCTTGCCCCCTTTGAAAGCCAATTGCTTTGACCCTTGATTTTTTCAACTTTTTTATGATTTAACTATTGAACTTCAATTTGAAGCCACCGCATCAGTCCTAGGCTCTGTTAGCTGAAGATTGAAAAAATGAATTAAATGAAAAAAATAACAATACTAACTCTTGACCTTATCCTAAGTTCCTAGCTCTTCTATCTGCTGATGGTTGACTTAGCATGCACAACTTGTTAAACTTTTCTTTGAAATATTTGTCCTATCAAAATGTTGTGCAAATATTTGATGCCTAAGTAGAGGTTAAAATCACAGAGTACTAAAATACCTAGGGGGGATTCACATGATAAAACTAATCTTTTTTAGTTAATTGTCATTGTTAACTCCTGTACATAAACATGAGTTAACTCTAAACAACAACAACAAAATCACAAAATTAAATAAACAAGAGTAAAATCATAATTAGGATTCGAAATAGGGGTAAAAACATTGAGCCCTTTCTTTTGGAGGTTATGCCAAATGGAGCTTTATTTTGTGAAACTTTAACTATATTATAAGAACTTGCACGCCACGATGAAATTTAACCACCACAATTACAACTTATATATTAGATCAAAGTGGTTTAAACATCTATATATTATTCAAACTAGAAGCAAAATCGTCTATGTATCTCTAGTTTTAGCTCTAATATTTCTTGGAGCTATAAATCCCCGACTCCAAAAAAGTCATGTTTTTAGTTGAAACTCTACAAAATGGTTCTTGCTCTCTTATGCTTAGATTTTCCTATATGAATGCACATGTCACATGCATGGAAATTCAACATTCCCACATCCAGAGTGTATACACGGTCTAGTAGATTTTTCTTTACAAATCGCTATATAAGATTCATGAAAATACGAGCGCCCATATTAAATCAAGAATTTAAGCTCAAGTGGAAATGTTTCATCGTAAAAAAATATAACCAACTCGATTTGTTCGCCCTTCTAGTGGGTTAGTTCACAAAATAATTGTTATTTCACATTGTCATGAGTTTTCTTAGAAATGGTTTTAAATTGGTGCAATGGTCACACATTGGATTTGATTTAACCATCGCTAACTCTAGTTCCATATGTTGTCATAGAACATACAACCTATTGCTAGGTCACTTAAATGATTTACAACTCAGAATTATTCAACAATCATCGGATGTTCCAATACATCTTGAAACTGAACTCTGTACTTTGATGTATTTTGGAGTTCAACTTAGTACAGTCATTTGATACATTTTGTTCTAACTCATATAAGCATGAATCGTGAGTTTAGGTCACATAAGGGAAATAAAGGAGCATGAGAGTATTGTGGAAAGTAAAAAAAGACAGTTGGTAGATCATCTTTATCTTTAAAATTAGAGATGGATTGCTTGACCTTTTACAAATCTCATTCTATGCAAACTCAAGGTGTGAACTAGAGACTAACCTACTGAGACAAAGAATTAGCTAACCAAGAGTATAAAAAGTGACCAGTATAATGCTTGAAATTTGTCTATATATGTGAATAATGATCAACATTAGAAGCAAAATTATTTCCATATAACCTAAAAGTAATAAGTGCAGTCTAGATATTGTCATATCAGTTATAAATTTCAACCGTTAGATCTTCCTCTATTCTAAATTCCTACCGTTAGATCTTGATATGTGATCCATTTCCCCTTTATATATGCCCTCCTCTTCTTTCTTCCTCCCTAACCCTAACTTTATGGTGGCGGCGGCCGCCTACCTTACAACATACCTCTAAACATTCTCCCCTTGTCGTCGTCTTGTCGTGCTTGTGTGTCGCCGCCTACTACCCTCGCCCTTCTATTTGCTCTCAAAATCGCTAGCTACGTCTTAGAGTATGCAATCAAGATAGTCAAATCCGGCTCGGTATACCTTTAGAGCATGGATAATCACCATAAAAGTGGACCATTCTATCGTCCACCCATGCAAGGAATTGAGAATCACCAGGTAAGAAACTCAGGTGTTGGCACTTAAATCTTGCTATTCATAAGTTTCATCTCTTTGCTTTACAAGGACTTTATCAAATTGTAAGTGATTATTTCCTTCGTATCATCTAACAATATTTGTTTATGACATCTCCGTCTCTCTATCTCATTTCTTCCTTATTTTTTTGATCCATACCGTCAGATCCATCGTCCGCCCATGCAAGGAATTGGGAATCACCAGGTAAGAAACTCAGGTGTTGGCACTTAAATCTTGCTATTCATAAGTTTCATATCTTTACTTTACAAGGACTTTACAAATTGTAAGTGATTCTTTCCTTCGTATCGTCTAGCAATATTTGTTTATGACATCTCCGTCTCTCTATCTCATTTCTTCCTTATTTTTTTGATCCATACCGTCAGATCCATCGTCCGCCCATGCAAGGAATTGGGAATCACCAGGTAAGAAACTCATGTGTTGGCACTTAAATCTTGCTATTCATAAGTTTCATCTCTTTGTTTTACAAGGACTTTAACAAATTGCAAGTGATTCTTTCCTTCGTATAGTCTAGCAATATTTATTTATGACATCTCTGTCTCTATCTCATTTCTTCCTTATTTTTTTGATCCATGCCGTCAGATCCATCGTCCGCCCATGCAAGGAATTGGGAATCACCAGGTAAGAAACTCATGTGTTGGCACTTAAATCTTGCTATTCATAAGTTTCATCTCTTTGTTTTACAAGGACTTTAACAAATTGCAAGTGATTCTTTCCTTCGTATAGTCTAGCAATATTTGTTTATGACATCTCCGTCTCTCTATCTCATTTCTTCCTTATTTTTTTGATCCATACCGTCAGATCCATCGTCCGCCCATGCAAGGAATTGGGAATCACCAGGTAAGAAACTCAGGTGTTGGTACTTAAATCTTGCTATTCATAAGTTTCATCTCTTTGCTTTACAAGGACTTTAACAAATTGCAAGTGATTCTTTCCTTCGTATCCTCTAGCAATATTTGTTTATGACATCTCCGTCTCTCCATATCATTTCTTCCTTATTTTTTTGATCCATACTGTCAGATCCATCGTCCGCCCATGCAAGGAATTGGGAATCACCAGGTAAGAAACTCATGTGTTGGCACTTAAATCTTGCTATTCATAAGTTTCATCTCTTTGTTTTACAAGGACTTTAACAAATTGCAAGTGATTCTTTCCTTCGTATAGTCTAGCAATATTTATTTATGACATCTCTGTCTCTATCTCATTTCTTCCTTATTTTTTTGATCCATGCCGTCAGATCCATCGTCCGCCCATGCAAGGAATTGGGAATCACCAGGTAAGAAACTCATGTGTTGGCACTTAAATCTTGCTATTCATAAGTTTCATCTCTTTGTTTTACAAGGACTTTAACAAATTGCAAGTGATTCTTTCCTTCGTATAGTCTAGCAATATTTGTTTATGACATCTCCGTCTCTCTATCTCATTTCTTCCTTATTTTTTTGATCCATACCGTCAGATCCATCGTCCGCCCATGCAAGGAATTGGGAATCACCAGGTAAGAAACTCAGGTGTTGGTACTTAAATCTTGCTATTCATAAGTTTCATCTCTTTGCTTTACAAGGACTTTAACAAATTGCAAGTGATTCTTTCCTTCGTATCCTCTAGCAATATTTGTTTATGACATCTCCGTCTCTCCATATCATTTCTTCCTTATTTTTTTGATCCATACTGTCAGATCCATCGTCCGCCCATGCAAGGAATTGGGAATCACCAGGTAAGAAACTCATGTGTTGGCACTTAAATCTTGCTATTCATAAGTTTCATCTCTTTGTTTTACAAGGACTTTAACAAATTGCAAGTGATTCTTTCCTTCGTATAGTCTAGCAATATTTATTTATGACATCTCTGTCTCTATCTCATTTCTTCCTTATTTTTTTGATCCATGCCGTCAGATCCATCGTCCGCCCATGCAAGGAATTGGGAATCACCAGGTAAGAAACTCATGTGTTGGCACTTAAATCTTGCTATTCATAAGTTTCATCTCTTTGTTTTACAAGGACTTTAACAAATTGCAAGTGATTCTTTCCTTCGTATAGTCTAGCAATATTTGTTTATGACATCTCCGTCTCTCTATCTCATTTCTTCCTTATTTTTTTGATCCATACCGTCAGATCCATCGTCCGCCCATGCAAGGAATTGGGAATCACCAGGTAAGAAACTCAGGTGTTGGTACTTAAATCTTGCTATTCATAAGTTTCATCTCTTTGCTTTACAAGGACTTTAACAAATTGCAAGTGATTCTTTCCTTCGTATCCTCTAGCAATATTTGTTTATGACATCTCCGTCTCTCCATATCATTTCTTCCTTATTTTTTTGATCCATACTGTCAGATCCATCGTCCGCCCATGCAAGGAATTGGGAATCACCAGGTAAGAAACTCATGTGTTGGCACTTAAATCTTGCTATTCATAAGTTTCATCTCTTTGCTTTACAGGGACTTTAACAAATTATAAGTGATTCTTTCCTTCGTATCGTCTAACAATATTTGTTTATGACATCTCTTTCTCTCTATCTCATTTCTTCCTTATTTTTTTTGACCCATACAGTCAAATTTGCTGGCACTTTTCGCGATGTCTCGTCCTCTTTCTAGCACTACCCAATTGACGGTCATTCGCCTCTCGTGTGACAACGAGAAACCCTCTAGCACTGAATCTAAGAGCAATTTGGAGAATGGTGTAGAGAGGAAGACCAATTCTATGTGGTTCCGAAGTAGGTCTAATCATCGGTAGTTCTAATAATCAGGGATGGATGTAGTAGTGAAACCGGAGGGCTCAAGCCTCGCTACCTTCGCTAATCCTATGGAGCCCGTGTAGAGTTACCGTAAGAAATTTTTGCCATCCTTATTTTGAGAAGGAGAGGCTAGAGGGTGAAGTTATACTTTCAGCCCACGAACTATCATCCTAAATTGGTCACTTCTAATAATCACTACAAAATGGAAAAATATTATGGCACAAGTGAATGGGATCTTTTATAACACATATAAGGTACCATACCATCATCATGGTGTCAACATTGAATGCCGCCGATGCTTGTGTTCGACATTACTGTGCCGTCCAATTTGCATCGTACGGTGCGAACCCGTGCTCCGCCGGCAGTTGCGTAACTAATTGCGGCGGTCAGCGAACATTGACACCAGTAGCAGTAGGGTTAAGTTCAAAAAAAAAATATAGTAGCAGTAGGGTTTTAGCTTAACCGTCCAATCCCCATGGAAGTCGTCTCCACCCCGGCCGGCGCCGGCGCCGCCGCTTCCTCTTCTTCCTCCTCAACCCCTTCCCCCTCCACCAGGCGCCCTACCACCACGCTCCGCTTGCTCTGCCCCTCCAGCCGCGCCGCCGCGCTCCGCCCCTCACGGGACCTCCACGTGGACCAGCCTCCCGTGGGGGATGAGGCCGTGCTCGTCGTCTCCGGGCCGGACGCCCCCGCTGCGGCGGTCAGGGCGTGGGAGCACGTGGTGGGCCACAGAGTCGAGGGAGACGAGGCGATGGGAGGGGAAGAGGAGGAGAGAGAGGTGACGGGCGTCGTGGGCTGCCGGATGCTGGCCGCCGGTGGGCAGGTGGGATGCGTCCTGGGGAAGGGCGGGAAGACGGTAGAGCGGATGAGGCAGGAGAGTGGCCCCAGATCAGGGTGTTTCGGAATAGAGAGCAGCTGCCCCCCTTTGCGCCGCCGGGGGATGAGCTTATCCATGTACGTCTGCCCTTCTTGATTGAACACAGATGCTTCAATTTTGCTTGGGTGGAAAATTAGATCACCTTTCCTTATCGCTTAGTGTTGAACTGGAAACTTGGAATTCCCTGGCTAGTAAATGCTTGTGATATTGTTGGAAATATTGATGCTTCCTTCTGATTTGTGAATCAGAAAATGATCTCAAGTACTGCTTTGTGATAGACTGGTAGTATAAAATCGTGAATAGACAGTACTTCCAGAGCAAGGTGCTTTGTATATCATATAACAGAAAATGTTCAGCACCACCCTAGCAATCTGCTCATATGCCTATCATAACCTATGATTAGATTAGATTAGATTGAAATAAGCTAACTTGTGTAATATTTCCTGTTTTATACTTTGCTTTCAGAAAGTTCATTAGTTGGGGAATCCATAGTTCGACTTTTTCATTTTAGGGGCTATTTAATCTTTCTTTCAATTGGCTATTTAATCTTCAAAATCGAGGTCTTTCTGATATGATAACCTTTTCTTGTTAGATAAGTGGGAGCTTTCCTCAAGTACGGAGAGCACTGTTAGCAGTGTCGACCTGCCTGCAAGATAATCCTAGGCCAGACACACATAATATTCCGATGGGAAGACCATTTGGGCCTCCAGGTAGTGGTACTGGATGTCCCCCTGGCATGGATCCTCATTCTCAAAGAAGTTATTTACCACCACACATACCTGATTACCACCCAAGGAATTATCCAAATAATGCTGGTGCCCCTGGTCCTAGATTCTTTTTTGAACAAGAGATAGTGTTCAGGATGATAATTCTAAATGAAATGGTGGGCAGCATAATTGGAAAAGGTGGTTCCACTATTCGGGCATTGCAAAGTGAAACTGGTGCTTGCATAAAGATTTTAGAGTCTATTGCTGATTCAGATGAGCGTGTTGTTGCGATATCTGCACGTGAGGTATGTTTATGGTCCAAAAAAGGTTTTACTCCTGTTTCAGAGATTTTGTCTGAAATGACCACAAAGCTTTGTTTTCCTTATGTGGAACAACTGAACAAGAGTTTTTTTTTGGTAATTTGTTGTATGTCATCCCAATGCCTGGTAGTTGACTGGTGTCACTATATTCTGCCAATTTATAATAGGGATTTGGGATTAAATTTCTTAAGAATTGTATTTCCTGCTGCTGCCTGTAATATTGGTTGATGGTTGTGTATCTCTTGCTGCAGAATTCTGACATGATGCATTCTCCAGCGCAAGATGCAGTTGTTCGGGTGTACTCTAGGATCTCAGAGACATCTATGGATAGAAGTTCTCCTACACCTGCAAGGCTTCTCGTTCCATCACAACATATTGGTTGCTTGCTAGGAAAAGGTGGATCCATTATTACAGAGATGAGAAAGATTACAGGAGCTAGCATTCGAATTTTTGGGAATGAACAAATTCCACGATGTGCACAGCGAAATGATGAGATGGTTCAGGTATACTGCAGCTGTAATAAACACCTATTTTTTGTTCTGAATCCTTAAAAACAGTGCTGTACTCTATGCATGCTATGTGACAATTGTACATAAGTCTGCATGACCTTTTGAAGGTTTCTAATATGCATGGAAGCTGCTTTCTGCATCAGATTGGAGGGTGTTTTCTTTAATCTAGTTCTGTAGTATAAATGCAAAGTTGGATAACTAAAACCACTTGATGGAAAGTGCCAATAAACTGACGTATTTGAACCACACTAAATAGTTTGCCTGTTCTGGTCCGTTATCCTTCAAGCCACTTAGGGTTTATACTTGAGGTGAATATCATTTAATAGCAATGAGTTTTACAGCTAATAGTTTAAGGTGTCCAGTTATTTAATATTTAGAATGCTTTTTCTATGGAAAAGCGATGCATGGTTCAAAGTGAATAGTAGAATCCTTTAAGAAGAATCGACTTTCTTTTACTTTGATCCATGTTTAATTATTTTGTACTATTTTTTCCAATCTTGTGCTGTAGTGATCCTCCATATCAAAATGATGCATGTTATACATTGTCCAAATCAATCAGTTTTCTTAAGTTCACCTGAACTGTCCCTTAGAAAAGTACAAATAGCAATCTAGAAGGGAAACATATTAATATATTATTCACCTTTGGAGTATCTCTTTCTCAGGTCACTGGTAGCTTCCAATCCATTCAGGATGCATTACTTCATATAACTGGAAGGATTAGGGATGTCATCCTTCCCAAGCCACACCCCAGTGGAGGCATGCCTCCATATCCACCTGTTGGGAACATCCCAGTTCACCAATCAAGACAAGAACCACCTCCGCCGCACCTTCATCCCAGTGGGGGTATTCCTCCATATCCTATGCATTCTTTCAGACCTGATGCTCCTATGGGCCCCTTCGAAACTGGTGATCATCGGCCACCTCCTGTACATTCGATGGAATATATGGGTGCTGATAGGATGCCATACTATGGTGGTGAACAAGGAGGCCCTCGCCCTTTTCTAGAACAGCCACCACCAAGAACCTGGCCTCCTGAGGTAAGCTGCATGCATTTATTTTTTAACGAGTTTTTTAAGGTGGCGGTTATAGGGGGCTGATGTTTACCACTTCTTTTCGCTATGGTGTTCGTAAATGTCTTTTTTTATGAGTTTTTGACATGTGCAGCCTGATTTGTAACGGCTTTTGTCAGGCTTTATAAAATTCTGTACTAGGCTGTTACCATTCTCACATAGGATTTTGTTCTAATTTAGGGGCTGTAGTGGTTGAATTGCTTAGACTTAAGTCCATTTTCCTTGACAGGCACCGAGGACAAACAATGAAGCTCCCAGAAATATGCCTGATGCAGTGCCAAGCACAGATTTGAGAAAGGGGCCAGTGGCAAGGTAAGCTAAATGCCAAGTGTTCTTTTCAAGTTTGACGCTTGTCTTTTGGATTATAATTGTGCTAAAAAAATAAGGGTTTCTATCTAAAGACTTTGAAATGTATGTATTTGAACCTAAGTGGAAGAATGCGCGAATCAATAAATAAACCTGTAGCTGTGTCATCCTAACCCAAAAAGGAAAGGAAAACTGTGAATGTGAATTGTCTTCGAAAAATGTTTATGACTGTTGGTCTGTGTTATTCTTCACCAGTGAAAATCAAGTGGCTACCCCAACAAGTACAACAACTGAAGTTGTTATTCCTTGCAAGTATATAGACTTTGTTTGTGGAGACGGTGGCAGTGAAATTGAAGAAATAAAAAAGGTACATGGTCTTTTCTTTTATTTATCTAACATCCCGTTAATTTATGCTAGTCTCTTGTTGCCTTGTGCTCATCGAGGCAACAAGGATATGCCACAGCTTTTTAACTTTATCATCGAGTTAAACACCCTGTCACCATGTCAGTTTGTCCTTAAGCTAGAATGTAGTCCATGCACTCGTCATATTTATCTGCAGGATCATACTATTTCAATTGTTTATACTATTGTAATCACATTGTAAACTTTTTGTTCTTTCTGGAGTATCCAGAGTCCTAAAGCTCTTTGGTAATTTTGATCTTCCAGATGTCAGGTGCTTCAATTACATTTCATGATCCGAAACCTGGCGACACAAACTCAATAGTTGTTATATCGGGGGATCCCGAACAAACAAAGAAGGCCCAGAGCTTGATTCATGCATTCATCTTCTGTGGTCTGTACCAAACATGATTGATGACTATGCAATACCATCATTTGGTCTGATTCTTGAAATCTTCTTAGAGCGGTTCCCTTGGGCAGATTTCGGCCTCTTATTGGATGTACATGTACCATTGCTACCGGGGTGGATGTAGGTAGAGCTGATGCATGCCTTGTACAAACAACGCCGGTGTACATTCTGTAGTCTTGTGTTTTAGTTTTGGGGAATGATCATGGAATGTTGTGGGTCGGTTGCACCTCTGTGGAATGTTTCGCCCCATGCCATCATTGATAGTTGAGAATTTCATGATTTCATCTCTTGTTTGGGAGGCAGCTCTGTGTGATTGAGATACGTAATTTCCAGGCAATGCTATCTGTGGGCTGTGGTTACAGTTCCTGCTGCTTTGTGCTGGCACAACTTGACTTGTCGAGGCGTAGACGACCAGAGTCGAGTACTCTTTGAGATCCAACGTTATTGAGTATGGGCGTATGGTATTTGTTTTCCTAGGAACCTCCTTGGTAGCAATGTACCAGCACCAGTGCAAATGGACAGCGTAATTGCCTACAACTGAAGACCCCTGGAAATGTCGAAGACATAGCATTAGAGTTTGGAATATGCGTTGATCCAAACAAAGACGAACGACACTGCCTTGAGCCTTCAGCCATGAAGATCCTCTGGCTCTGGCCTCTGGGATGCCTGAAGCTGAGACCTCGTCCCTAGAGAGGTCGGGAATAGTGAATCTGCATGTCGCTTATGGACTTGGTCCAAAAAACCCTGGTCTCCCCAAGGAAGTTCCTGGCAATTGCAAACCAGACATTTGTAGCATATGGATATGCTTTCGGTTCCATCTACCACAATAAATTCCCATCCCATGGGTGCATGCTTTGGACAAGGATGTCAACGAACAAGTCGTCTTGTCGCCGGCTTTGCGTACTAGTAGCACATCTTGGTACTGTGCTAGTTAGCTACTAGTTGCGGCTGGGTTAGCCCGGTATTTTTTTTTTCGAGACCACACCACCGCGCGTATTTCATTAAGCAAAAAGAGTGTTTAACGGTAACCCAGAGATTACCGAAGAACGCACACCACACACTCCTCTTTTAACTTAAGCGATTACATGATTACAAACTGTGCGACCTACCAACCAAATAGAGTTACATCCTTTCAAGGAGCGAACCAAGGTGCTTGTTGCCCGCCAAGCACCAAGCCCGAGCCTCCTCCTGGATAGCGCTAGCCATAGCCAGCACGTTAGGCGACCTCGAGACCTCGTTGAAAGTCCGCGCATTACGTTCCTTCCATATCATCCATCCGAGAAGGAAGAACATATACAAGAGTTTGATCTGATCCAACTGGTTGCACCACACTATTGTTTTACATAGGAATAGTCATAGTATTTATTTGTCAAATTGAGCCTGTTTGGCTGGGCTTCTAGCGGCTCCGGCTCCTCAAGCCACTGTAGCAAGAAACCGTTTTTCTCTCTCCTCACAGAATGAACTACGAGCCGGGTGAAGCCACGTTTTTTGGCTCCTCTAGCTCCGGCTCCTCCAGCACTGTAGCAGGGAGCCGGAGCCGGTAGGAGCCCTGCCAAAGAGGGCCTATATTTGAGAGTAGCTAAATCAGTAAATTTGGTTAGTCTTTTTGGCTAATCTTTTGGAGATGTTCTTAAAGTTAAACTTATCTTTAGGAGTAACTAAATCGATAAATTTGGCTAGTCTTTTTTAGCTAACTTCTTAGAGATGCTCTTAAGGTTGAACTGTACATATGGCTCATGGCTGCTGTCATCATTTTAGACATTTGAAACCTACGGAACAAAATGGACGAAGCTAAAGCACATTATTGGAAGGGATGTGCTTGCCTTGTGAATGCATGGATTTATGCTAATGAGATGCATACATGGTAAAAATTGGCCACAGTTACTATTTTTATATTTCGGCATGGAACACTTTGTTCGCACCCAAAACCGACCGACCACGGCAACTACAAGTACCTGATAGTCCAGTGCCTTATGTCTTACACTTTTTCTGCGATTAAATTTTAAAATTTTAAAACACCTTGGATAGAAAAACAACCAAAATCAACTTTTTAGATCTCAAAAAGTTATGAAACTTTCTAGTTGGAAATTTTTTGATTGAAGTAATATTGTTATGTAAAACTGCGTTTGAATTTAAAAATTTAAAATTTTCAAAGTACCTCTAATGGCAAAACGATCAAAATAAACTTTGTAGATCGAAAAATTATAAAATATTATAGTTGTCAAGGAACAAAATCAACTTTTTGGATTTGCTCTTTGCCGAGTGCCCGATATGTGGCGCTCGGCAAAGAACACTCAACAAAGCTTTTTTAAGACGTTCGACTTTTTTAACCTCAAGTTTGACCACTCAAAAAATTTATACAAAATTAGTCAAATTTAAGTCATTCTCAAAGAACTTTTATTAATAAAGCAGCCCACGATAAAAGAAGTGATATTTTGTATATTTTTTTAATAAAACGAGTGGTCAAATTTAGAATAAAAAAATCAAACGTCTTATAATTTATAATTTAGGATAGAGGAAGTACTTTTTTGGTGCCTCGTAGACAAAAAAGTCAAACATAAATGACCATGGTTGAGTTAGGGATCCAATCTATCAATCAATACAAAATCTATCCTTTTGCCTTTACTTTTTTACTCTCATTTTACCATAATCTCCTCTAAACCTCTATCTGCAGTTTTGCAAACTTTCTCGACAGAGTTTGTGGGCTTTCTAGGTGGACCATACTACCATAGAACAACTCTAAGTGTTTCTTCCCGACGTGTTCTTCTCGGGAGACGTTCGTAGGTCTTCACAGAAGAAATCAACATGTGCCTATGCTCAGATTCTTCGACAATACCACTAGAAGACAATCCGATAATACCACTTCCATCGTCGGACAGTGTCCTATGCTCAGATCCACGGGTGCCAGCGCTCAGGGAAGATTGCCTGCAGCTTACCCTTTCTGCCGTTAGATCGTTCGATATTAGTGTTTTGACATTCTACTATTCACATGCCCTATTGTTGTTGTGGTGTTTGGCTGTTTTTTTCCATAAATATGTACTATGTGAAATTTATATATATAGATCCACCCCGGAAGCTAAGGACTAGTACTTGCACTATTATACAAATATAAGAACCTAAGGACCTTTGTAATTTCATAGAAAAGATATAGAAATAGAATACTTTTTTCCACATTCCAAACAACCCTAAGAAGAAATAAAAATAAGGCAAAAGAGTCTTGCATACAATCATTTTCAAATAGCTGCGTACACAACTCTTGGACATGTTTTTGCTAGAAGAAATGGCAATGGTTCTTTATTTCTTTTTGGCCAACATATATATATCTTGAG
This sequence comes from Microstegium vimineum, assembly GCA_022036555.1. Lineage (NCBI taxonomy): Eukaryota > Viridiplantae > Streptophyta > Magnoliopsida > Poales > Poaceae > Microstegium > Microstegium vimineum. The sequence goes on along the minus strand of CM039120.1, from coordinate 4,749,411 downwards.
ATTAACGAATACAAAAAAAAAGGTAACAGTAAAAGGTGAGGAGCCAGAAACTTGAATTTACTCGTGTAGATTCCACCACAAAAAAAGGTTAGTCAACTGAGTTACACTAAAGCTTACTAGTTCACAGTAGAGCATAGCCTTTCTAAAAGCAAGTATTATAACATGCTGTAAGCCGGCTAAATGCTGAGGTAGAGAAGAGAAGAGAGGAGAGAAAGAGGAGAAGCGGACTGTAAGATTACAGCCGGCTTAGGCATAAGAACCAAGGAACTCTATGAAATAGACATATGAGTCATGTATTAATGAAATAAAGTGCACTATTGTATGAGTAGACCGGAAGAATGATCCACCTGTAGGTTGTACTATAATACTTGCTTTTATCTACAATACTTCTTTTTTTAATCTTTCAGCTTATGTAAGCATGAAATGGGCTACATCTGTAGAAAACGTACAACTATTCAATGTTTGGCACAAAATACAAAGAGTACAAATGCGACTCGATCGTTATCATGGTAGACCAGCCAACCAGAACCAACAAATCCCCTCCATACTAAAAAAAAACTTATCGTTTTTAGAAAACTCAATATACCTAGAATTTAACCAACAAATTTAGTTTAAATTCTACATCCATCTCAATATATATACCGAATGATGCAAATCGGACTACATTTAAATAAGACCAAACTATTTTCCATCCAATATAATAAAACACACGTGAGTTTAGGAGGATACGAATGTATCCAAATAAGGTCTTGTTTGGATGCGCATGTATCCAGTCCAAACCATATGGATCGAAGTGGATTGAAGTGTATATTAGTTCAAATACACTCTAACCCATGTGGTTTGAGAGGAATACATGTGCATCCAAACAAGGCCTAACGTGTGTTTTGGATGCAAGATTGAACTCAAGAACGAACTCTGGTTTTCTTTTTTTAAGACTGACCCGTGGGCCACCCTGTCCCGCCCCACATGTCAGTATAACGGTCGAAGCGCCGCTCACGCTCAGTGCCTTTCCTGGAAGCTTCCCACGCTGCAGTTTGCACTGGTCGCTACGGCTCCCCGATAAAACGAGCACAAAACCCGCGCGCACGCAGACTGTCACGCACGCACTCACGCTCGCTCACACCGGAAGACGGAGGGGGGCCTGGCGTTGCAGGCGGAGCCGGAGCCCGGAGGCGAATCCGTTGGAGTGCACGCGAACACCGAGGTGAGGCGAAGGCAGCCGCCGCCGTTCCGGTATGTCGTCTATCCTTCCGGAGTCGTCGTAAATCCTTGTCGTTCTGATATGCCCGATGGGCCGGCCCTGTGCGTGCTGCTGTGTTGCCCAGTGATCAGAGCCTCGGCTTCGCGGGATCCTGCCATCTTCCAAGGCGGAGGCGCTGCGAGGGCTGCGGATGATGGCCTCGGGGACAGCAGGGAGCTCGCCGGCGGCGGCGCATGAGGAGCAGGTGCCGGAGGGAGAGGACGTATTCGAGATACCCAGTAAGAACGCGTCGCCGGATCACCTGCGACGGTGGAGGGTAAGGCGTCTCCACTACTACAGTTCGGTTCAAATTCAGCGTTTGTTTTAGTTCGGGATGAAATTACCATAGGCTTGAGCTCAAAACCTGCGCATTGTGGCCCACACCGCGAAACAGCCTGTAGTTGGTGACTTAGTATATGGGTAGATGCCGCGTTAAATGATGATAGGATTTTTCTAAAATCACTAGTTTGTTCATCCCTCTACTATCATGGTGGTGTTTTTTTTTCCTTCAAGAATGTGCTTGGCACACATTTCGTCATTAACCTGGCCCAAACACCAAGTGGCGGCTCATGAAGACTCAGCATTCTGATGGGTGTTGCAGTCCATTCTTGGGTGGGACATCAGCTTGGCGTGGCAATTGTCTCCTTTTTTGTGATTGATTTATAGTCTGCTTCTGATGGTCTTTACGGAATTATTAAATAGTTATCTTGGATGAATGCTGTGTACTGATGGAAGGATCAATTCGTGTTAAGTTACAAGTCTTTGGGCACCTGCCTCGAGGTTTTAATGATGAATGTTAAGAGAAATTAATTTGAAGCTAGGGGCAGCCTTGTATCCAGTAGAACGATGGCATACTGCATTCTGAATACTCCTATATCACTGTATGTACACTCGAGGAATCAGAAAGTTTGTTGACTATGTAATTCCCCTTGAATATAGTAACAAGTTTTGAATCCTTCTATTTGTTACTCCTAACCACCATGTACAGTTCTACGAGAAACATTAGTAAAGTTTGTTGCATCCTTTGATAGGAGGATGTACTTATGAAACATGTTCCCTTTTCACTCTTTATTTCAGCAAGCTGCTCTGGTGCTCAATGCTTCTCGTCGTTTTAGATACACTCTAGACCTGGAAAGGGAGGAAGAGAAAGAGAACTTAAGAAGAATGTTACGATCCCATGCACAAGTGATACGAGTAATATCTTATTTGCTAGTTGAAGGAACATTTTTCTTTTCTGAAGTAAATACATTTTTCATTCCAAGTCTGAATTCTTCAGGCAGTATTTCTTTTCAAGGAGGCTGGCCAGAAGAACCTAGGAGGTAGTGCTTTCATCATCCAACTTCTAAGCTTAATGGAAGGTTCTACCATCCTTGCAAAATGGTCATGTAACAAGGGAAATCCCATGTGAATAGTGGCATGCCATTATGAAGTTATCTCTTCCATTTGGTAGTAATCATTATGCCATTGCAAATTTCTTCTTTCATTTCATATGTTAAATTTGCTAAGTCTCTTACATCTGAGTGACCCTCAGCTTCGTACCACTTTCACATTTTCCTGATCATATGGCCTTATATGTCATATTTGTTCACATGCTTTATCACAACATAGGTTTCATTGAACAATCTCAATTTTGTCAAGATATAATCCAATAAAAATGATTCCCTCAAAAAAAAATATAATAAATTCTCTCTCTCTCTCTCTCTCTCTCTCTCTCTCTCTCTCTCTGGATTAATTGTAGTTGATACAATTGTGATGTTTTTATTGCTTTTATCTAAGCAGAGTATTGCACTAGCATATCAGATGAGACGCTCTCTCAGAGATTTCCAGTTGATCTGAAAAAGCTCAAAATGCTGAATACACACCATGACGCTATTATATTCCAGGAGGTTGGAGGGGTAGGTTCAATTGAAAATTTACTTGGATCTGTAGCTTATTTTCCTACCTTACATTCTGCAGTTTGATGATACCTTTCTTACAGACTGCTCCCATTTAGGTTAAGGGGCTTTCAGATTTACTAAAGAGTAACTTAGACAGAGGAGTTAGTCCAGATGAGAATGAATTGATGCAGAGGAGAGATATTTTTGGGGCAAACACATATCCACGCAAGGAAAGAAGAAGCATTTGGGTACACAATTTTCTAAGCCTCTGTTTTCAAATAACAACTCCTAGTTTATTTATTCTAGGGAGCTGTATTATATTTCCCTCGGTGTTATTAAGTCGTCCGGTCCTATGACTCCAATTATGTTTACCGACACGATTTGTCGGACCAGAATCAAAGTCGTCCGACTAATCATGTCTTAATCACGATTAGTCATCTGATTAGGATGGAAAACAACTAGCTTTCACTTTGTGCATTGGGCTGCCTGAGTAACTGGGCTTCTGCAAGCTGGTAGGCTGGCCATCCCGAAGATGAGCTCCTCCTCTAGTCCTCTAATCGTCCTCCATCTTCTTGCTGCTATGCTGCGTGTGCATTTGATTTATGCTCTGCACTGCACCTGTGCAACGCTGCCTTGCTCTAGCTCTGCTGCTGCTGCTCTAGCTCTACTACTGCTGCTGTTCGTACCTCATGCTCTATGCTTCTACTCTCTGCTGAGTGCTTACATACACCTATGTGGCTGATGCTATATGATATATCAGTGCCCTAGTGCTTGCATGTATGTGCATACGTGCCGATGTGGATAAGCGGCCAACTGGGCATCAAATCTGACAAGAATCTGTGCCATAGTGCTTTTAGACTCTTGCTTCTTGCTTTATCCTATATCTAAAGGTAGTCCTGGAGTGCACAGAACAACTATATGGACAATTAGGACCGACTAGGCTCCTAATTGGTCTAGTCGATGACTAGCCGCGATTAGTCACCTGGTTGGTCCCATGACGACTATGGTTGACTAGATGATTTCATAACATTACTTCCTCTTTATTCCACCACCGAGATAGGATGTTAATTATGTTTGTGGAACAAATAAAGATTGAATATTTCTAACTTACATGTGGTATTTTCAAAATGAAAACGTTAGAACACAAATTAACACTAAGTGATATTTATTATTCACTAGGACTTCATTGCTTGAAACATGCAACTTGTGTCTTCAAATTTAATATTTATTATTATTTCCTTTTCTGCAGCATTTTGTATTTGAAGCCTGTCAGGATTTAACTCTTGGAATTCTATTGGTAGCTGCTGCTATATCATTATCACTGGGCATGGCAACAGAGGTATCTTTATGACATTCTGATGATCTTTTCTCGTCTCCATGGGTAGTCATCTTGTTTTTTTTTTTCTCAAAGATGCAGTCACCTTGTCTTACCCACCAAGTTCCAACATGTAGTACTTGTTAAATTGTGATTAAATAACACCTCGGCTGATTAGGATCCATGATTATTCTTTTTTCCCATGATTTAGGGTGTAAAAGATGGATGGTATGATGGTGGAAGCATATTTTTTGCTGTCTTCCTTGTGATATTCATTACAGGTAACAATTTATGTTTTACAGTTAGCTCTCTCCTTTCGTTTACTATTGTCAAGTTTCATGCCCGCATCAGTTCATCAATAAGCTTGAGTTATTTTCTAAGGTAGGCAATATACCCACAACTCAACCACCAACCCAGCCTCACATCACAGCTCATTCAGGCAATCAAGCCTTGATTAAGGAGTATATATTGTATACTCACTCCAGTCCAAAAAGAATGCGATTCTAGCTTTGAATCTTGTCTAGATTCAAAGCTAGAATCGCATTCTTCTTGGGACGGAAGGAATAGTGTTTTGGGGGTGCAGATGCAGACCGGTCATGCCTTATGTAGTCAACACAGGTTTCTTTCAAGTAAATGGTCTTGCAGGTTTTCAAGCTTTAGGAGCCATGATGTCCTACTCTGCAAATGTAAAAGTACACCTACCCTTGCTGGCAATGTAATTGGACTACTATTTTCACTCTTGTTAATACAATGGCACACAGTTCTTATGCGTTCTCGAGAAGAAAAAAAAGAATGTTATGTGCCAACCATTCCACCAAACATCTTAGGTATTAGAGAAGGCCATCAACAAGTTCTTTTTCCTCTTTCCTCTCTCCTGGAGAGACCTGGGTCTTCTGGACCCTCTTTTAATTTCTCTTCTTTTATTTTCTCAGGAGAAAACTGTTTGATTTTTTGCCTTTTATTTTCTTATATAAATAAAATATTTACCACAGTAGTGGCTTCCCCTACTGTTTTCACTAAAAAATATGCTCATATGTCAAAAAACTGCACTAAAACATGGTCGTGTTCTTTTACGGTTTCCCCTCATGTTACAGTACCCCGAGTCATATGTCCTGATACTTTTTCACAACTTTCTTAGCAACCAGTGATTATAGACAATCACTTCAGTTTCAACATCTGAATGAGGAGAAACGAAACATACAAGTTGAGGTGAGTACGTTTATGCACATTTATTTTGGGCTTTAATTCTGCATATAGACCGTCATTCTATGTCAGTACCAACTTATTGTGATCTATAGGTCATCAGAGGTGGTAAGAGATTAGTAGCTTCAATATTTGACCTTGTTGTTGGTGACGTCGTCCCTCTCAAAATCGGTGACCAAGTACGAAATCATATATTCTGGTCTATCTCTACATCTTAGTTCTTCTCTTTTTTCTCCTCAAAATTTCATGTGGTTATGTCCATCCATCTAGGTTCCTGCAGATGGTATACTGATATATGGTCATTCTCTTGCAATTGATGAATCGAGTATGACAGGGGAATCTAAAATTGTAGGTGTTGATAAAAAATGGAACCCTTTTTTGTTTTCCAAAATCTGCGTTTCTAAATGTTTCAACTATATATGATGATCAGGTTAATAAGGACCAAAGGGCCCCTTTCTTGATGTCCGGTTGCAAGGTTGCAGATGGTTATGGCTCCATGCTGGTAAGCATCAGACTTTTTTCCAGGGCTTGTTGAGTATAACTTAATTGGCTTTTTCAAAGTATATATGGTGAGTGGAGTGTGTTGCTTTAGCTGAGTATGCTGTCCTGTACAGTATTACGTGTATCGGCTGCTACTATCTCATTCATTGTGGCACTTTATATTGACTACTAACATGATCTTTCTGCAAATGCTATCAATACAAAGGTAACTGGTGTGGGTATCAATACTGAATGGGGTATGCTGATGGCCAACCTTTCAGAGGATAATGGCGACGAAACCCCGTTACAGGTTAACCTCTTAAGTTTCCTTTTGAAAAGGGATGCTTATGTACTATGAGTCTGTATTGACTCAATATTGATTGGTCCTTGCTCCCACTTGCTTTGACATAGGTACGCTTGAATGGTGTTGCTAATCTTATTGGTATAGTGGGTTTGTCGGTTGCTGGTGCTGTCCTCGTCGTCCTCTGGCTAAGGTCTGTTCAAGAGTTAGTTGCCGTGGCCATGTGGTATATCTTACACAGTTATGCAACACTTCAATGTCTGTTTCTTACAAGGACTTAAAAAAAAATGCAGGTATTTTACTGGACATACCAAGAATCCAGATGGGACTACCCAATTTTTGGCTGGAACAACAGGTGTAAAACAGGGATTTATGGGGGCAATTAGAATTTTGACAATTGCTGTATGTATTGTTAGATAGTTTTTTAATTAATGTTATGAAGAGTATCTGCTTTTACACACCTGATTATGCCATATTTTTTGATAGGTGACTATTGTGGTTGTTGCTGTGCCTGAAGGACTTCCTTTAGCAGTAACATTGACGTATGGATTGTGTATCTTTCATGCAAGTTACATAGAATTTTTTTAGGTACATTACTCAGTTTTTTTTTTCTTTTTTGTTTCAGTCTTGCATATTCAATGAGGAAGATGATGCGAGACAAGGCACTGGTAAAACCTTCAGATAGATTTGTGAAGCAAAACCTTCATATGACACAGTATATGTATATATATTAGTATCGACTTTTCATATTTTTTTCTCAGGTGAGACGGCTCTCATCTTGTGAAACAATGGGATCAGCAACCACTATTTGCAGTGACAAGACTGGAACTCTTACCATGAATAAGGTATGTGAAGTCAATATGTACTCATCACAAAAGTACTGTATATTATTCCCATGCTGCCTGGGAATAATGTGCTGTATGGAATGGTGTTACTTCATGTTTTTTCAATTGAATTCTAAAATATGAAATTCTAGCAGTTCCAAGTGCATGTGTTTCTATACTAGTGTTTAACTATGAAACTCACGATGGCGTAAAGTCAATGACACCTTAAATTCATATAATTCTTTTCGTACCTTGTTTGTATTGATCTTCTAGATGACAGTTGTTGAAGCATATTTGGGTGGGAAAAATATGGATCCTTATGATAACGCCAGCACGATGTGCACCAGTGTGACAGCTCTATTAATTGAAGGAATTGCACAGAACACGACAGGGACTGTGTTTATGCCAGAGGTAATAACTCCATAAATCTTGTTTTGTTTGCATAAAAAAAATCTAGTTGATATATGTTACATTGACATGTATACCAATGTATACCAATTAAGTTCTATTGATATGAATTGTACGAGATCAATCCTATATTGTTTTCATAGCATGGAAAATTAAATCCAAGTTAGTATGGTTCCCTATCTTTAGGATGGAGGAGCTGCGGAAGTTACTGGCTCACCAACTGAAAAAGCAATTCTTTCTTGGGGACTTATGGTAATACTGAGTACACACTCATTTATTTTGCATGATTTCCTGCGATTTGTTTTATTTATTTGACAGTTTACCTGTATAGATTGGGATGGACTTCAAGGATGTGAGGTCAAAATCTTCAGTTCTTCATGTTCTCCCATTCAATTCAGAGAAGAAGCGTGGTGGTGTGGCTTTGAAAGTGGTAAGATTATTCTAATGTACTGAAAATTTCCGAAGGAAATAATCTGTAGTAAAACAAGAAATTATCATGTCTATTATTGATTGTTTATAGTGGAACTAATAAGGACATAAAACTATATAACTTTTTGAAAGAACATAAAACTGTAAATTTGAATTTTGCTACTGATTTTCACATTTTTTTTTACTTTTTTTATGCAATGCTTGTCTAGATTTCAAGATCTCACTACTATTCTTTTGCTGAAAAAAATCATCCAAGTGTTTTTGGATAATCTGACACATTTTCATCTGACCCTGACAACGTTGGGGTTTCTTTCCTTTTTTGTGTGTTTGTGTACAATAGGTTCATCCTGAATGCTTGTCATGGCTACAATATGTCAATATCTTGTGTCGTAAGAATCTTTCCTACTCCCATTTAGATTGCCTTACCTCACTACTCTTTTGTATCTTTATTTGTAGTCAGATACAGAGATTCACGTCCATTGGAAAGGAGCAGCGGAGCTACTATTAGCATCTTGCGGAAGCTGGCTTTCTACTGATGGTTCTGTTCAACCAATGAATTCCATCAAGGTAAATATGCCCCCAGCTTGCCTTTTTTATTCATTCTGATTTCTAAAGTATTATTAACTTTAAAGTATTCTTTTCAGCATAGCGAATTAAAAAAATCGATTGATGATATGGCAGTGAGTTCATTGCGTTGTGTAGCTTTTGCATATTGCCCCTGGGAACCCAAAATGGTCCCAACGGAATCTCTAGATAAGTGGAAGTTGCCTGAGGATGATCTGACTCTTATTGGGGTGATCGGGATAAAGGTAGTTTCTTCTGAGCCTTTGTATATTTGTACCTGTCGTTAGTACTTGAATAGTTATTTGACTTTGATATTACATCTGTGCTGCTCCCCGCCCCCCTACACACTCTCTCTCTCTCTCCAACGCCCCCCAAAAAAGTTCAATATTTAAAATTCGGCAATCCATAGTCTTTTTTTTCTCGAAAGCGCAGGAGAACTGCGCATCAATATATTAAGAAGAAGAAACAAAGGGGGGGAAAGAACCCCAAAAAACAAAAAAGTTACAGGGATCAAGGGTCTGTAACCCCCTTAGACAACTTCATGTTGCTAGCATCAAGTTTTTAAAGGTCATTCTCAAATCCCATAACCATAAGTATGGCAGAAATGAGAAGCTATTAAGTATAATGATGCAAAAACTTGTTCTTGGTGTCTTGTACCCCGTAGTTCCAAAATCTAATTTTTATATTAGTTTTCCTCTAAGTCAAACTTATTTAACTTTGACCGAGTTTATAGAGAAATATATTCACATTTACAGCACCTAACAAATGCACTGTCAAGACATTCCATGGTGAATTTAATGAACTAGTTTTATGTTGATGCATCTTTGATCTTTGTACAAACTTGACTTGGTCAAAGTTAGAGAAGTTTGACTTAGGACAAAACTAGATTTTAAAATAGAGTGATTTGTTTTTTTTACAAGCCCACTCTATGTTTAGGTTATTCTGCAAAGTAACTCTCCTTTTGTTTATTTGCTTGTCTAGGCACATATTCTGTTCATATTTGTTCATAACTTGTAACTTCCCTGTGATTGAATTCAGTATTTACTCTTCTATAAGAGTTTCTTCTACTGTAGGATCCCTGTCGTCCAGGAGTGAGGAATGCTGTACAATTATGCAGTACAGCTGGTGTAAAGGTTTTTTTTGCATCTGTACTCATTTATGTTCCCCTCTACTTTTTTTATTTATCATCCATTCATTCACCTTCCGTATTTCATCTGTTTGTTCTAGTCTGACCTTATATTGGTTAATCTAGATCATGAGTCATGACCATCTCTTTAGCTTTTTTAGCGAACGGACCTGAGCACATATGACCACTCTTTCGCTCATATTGTGCTCTCAATAATAGTAAATATAGTGTTCCAATGTTAAGTTCATTTTAAGAACATCATTTGTTTCTCATGACTTAAATATTTATTTCAATGATGTTCTATTTTGTCCCCTTTTTTTACTTTAGGTACGCATGGTCACAGGAGATAATGTTGAAACAGCAAAGGCTATTGCTGTGGAGTGTGGAGTATTAGACGCAAAAGATGCTGCATCAGAACCTAATGTAATAGAAGGAAAAGTGTTCCGCGAGATGTCTGAAACTGCACGAGAAAATATTGCTGACAAAATTACAGTAAATCTCCATTGATCTCCCACCCTCATTATGTTACATTTTAGGATTTATATGCCACTGTAGATTCCATTTATACTAAAATCACAATAATATACTTATATACTTAATAATGTACATTTTTCCACTTATATATGATTAGTATGGATTTCAATACAACACATCATTGTATACAATGGTTGATAGATTTATATAGCATTGCACCTTTGGTGTCATGGTGGAGTTGTTGGTGCATCCCTGATTAGTGCAAAGGTTGCAAATTATCTACATTATCTAAAATTGCACCAACTTGGATTTCCACATAAGACCCTGTCTACTCATCAAAATGTTTTACTATATGATCTATGGCAAATTTGGAGCTACTATTATCCATGACAAGGAAGGCCCAAGTTAAATTGGATGTGGCTGAACTATAATGATGTTGTATGCTGAAAATTGATGGTTCTCCTTTGTTTCATAATGCAACTAGCGAACCTTTTATTTTGATTAATAACATATCATTACTAGACCATATAGAAAAAACTAGTTGATTAGTTGCACTTAATAAAGGAAGAAACCCATTTTACTACCCTGAACAATCCCACTCTGTTTGCTTAATCCCATCAATAAAATCTCATCATTTACTCCCCAAACTATTTCAATTATTCGAATCTACCCCACTAGTTTTTTCTTTTTATTTCTTCCTATACAAATTTAGTTTTAAGTTCAAATTTTGTAGAGTGACAAAGGACATCATAACTTATGTTAAAGAAAGGTACATTAAGAATTTTTCATTGTTATTTTCATAGAACAGGAGCATGTATTACTAAATTAACTCTAGAAATACAAAAAAAATATGAATAATATGATGGAAATTCTTTGTTTAACATAGGATGTCATGTTATTTATCACCCTACAAAATTTGAACTTAAAACTCAAGTTGTACAAGGAAGAACAATGACAAAATCGTTAGGCGGCAGATCGGACCAATTGAAATAGTGTCTTAAAAGGCTAAAATAGATTGTTTGGGGTATTAAAATGGGATTTTACCCTAATTTAAAAATCATCAATGACATGAGAGGTACTTTTGAATTTTCTAAATATCACTCACTCAACCAACTTTCTATTGCAGGTAATGGGAAGATCATCTCCAAATGACAAACTTTTGCTTGTTCAATGTTTAAAAAGAAGAGGCCATGTTGTAGCTGTTACTGGTGATGGCACAAATGATGCTCCTGCATTACATGAGGCCAGTCCAAAATTTTATCACTCCTTTGATCGTGAACCTGCAATAACCTTCTCCTAATCCAGAACCTTTTGTCATATAGGCTGATATAGGTCTTTCAATGGGAATATCAGGAACGGAAGTTGCCAAGGAAAGCTCAGACATTATAATATTGGATGATGACTTCACCTCTGTGGTCAAGGTTATCTTCTGTAACTTCAAAGCATAATGCATTCTAACCAAGATTTGATGTGTCCCAGTATACTTTCGTCACAGCATGAATGCCTTTGCTTATCGTCATGCATAATGACATAGTTTGTCAATGTTTCCTTTTTCTTGACTGCACATAGTTTGTCAACGTGACATATTATCAAATCGCTCAGTCATGTTTCTTTTTGTGATCTTTCTGTTAGTTGACAAAATGCATTAAAAATATATTAAACGTTTACAGACTGTCTATACTTCGCTTGTTGATATTCTTGCTGATACCGTAACAGCACATATCTGCAGATATTCTTGCTTATTTTGTACTTCGCTTGCTTTGAGTATACTTAACGGTTATCTATAACATCTATCTATACTTTAGAGTGTGATTATTTGATTTAAAATTCTCCTTGCAGGTTCTTCGATGGGGCCGGTCTGTTCATGCAAATATTCAAAAGTTTATCCAGTTCCAACTTACTGTTAATGTTGCTGCCCTAGTTATAAATGTGGTTGCTGCTGTGTCCTCCGGGGATGTTCCTCTGAACGCTGTTGAGGTTCAGATTTTCCTCTTTACCTGTAGAACTACAATATTATTCTTACCTTTAATTTTTTTATAGCTCCTCTATCTTTTTACTGGAGTCGTTTAGCAAGTCACATGCATGAGAAGGGCTATGACAAATCTTTGCTGTCTATTAGAAATATAGGATGCATATTATTACGGGAATTGGAATACAAATTATAACAATAGATTTTTAATTTTCTAGAAAATATAGCAAAGCACTTAATGTAAGACCTTGCAGGATTCTTATTTGGTACATTAAGAATGATGCCCAGTTTGTTTGTTTTTATCTACTTATTGCCCCCCTCCCCCCCTGGCAGCTTCTTTGGGTGAACCTTATTATGGACACACTCGGAGCTCTTGCATTAGCAACCGAACCACCAACAGACAACCTAATGAAGATGCATCCCGTCGGTCGAAGGCATGGCATAACATCCTTGATAGCTGTCAACACTTCTGTTTTGTGCACTCTGTTCTATTTCGTAATTAGGTGTTGTGCAAAAGCAGCATGATATACTTTCCAATTTACTTCTGCAGGGAACCTCTTGTGACAAATGTTATGTGGAGAAACCTTTTTATCCAGGTCTCTAGTTGTCTACTCATCTTTATGTTTTGAATGGGTCTGTGTTCATTTTTACATATCTAGCTTCATTGCAGGCACTGTACCAGATAGCAGTTCTTCTCATCTTCAATTTTGATGGCAGAAGGATTCTTCGTTTACAGAATCAAAGTTGGGAGCATGCTGAGAAAATTAAAAAAACTTTTGTCTTCAATGCATTTGTCTTTTGCCAAGTAAGTTAGTCGCTCTCCAATTTAAGTTTTAGTTATAAGATTCTCTTCAATTTGTAAGGTCCTTCATGTGGCTTCAACATTCGCTTGCCATATATCCACTTTTTTTTTAAAAAAAATTGTTTGTGGATATATCGCCCTATAAATTATACCAAGAATCATATGTGCTCTACATCTTCTTAACAGCTTCGTAAGTCTGTTAGACAGCACCATAGAATTGTTTTCCCATACCTGCTGTGCCATTTGTGTCAGATCTTCAATGAATTCAATGCTCGCAAGCCTGAAGAGAAGAATGTCTTCAAGGGAGTTACAAATAACCACCTTTTTATAGCCATAGTGGGTGCAACTGCCGTGCTTCAGGTAATATGCTATTTGAATGCTTTTACATGGTTCGACAAACGTCAATTATTAAGTATTAACATTCTCTGGCAGATCTTGATAATTGAGTTCCTCGGGAAGTTCTTCGACACTGGTAGACTTAATTGGAGATTATGGTTGCTGTCAATGGCTATTGGTGCAGTGAGGTATGCATGTATGCTACTTTTGTGTTTCATTCAAAATGCCTACAGCGTGCTGATACCAAGCATTGTTTCTGGTTAGTTTCCCCATTGCTGATACTAAGGAAGTTTAGTTATGATGTGGACACGAATTCCCAGCGATTTTTAATGCTGATCTTGAAGTATACAGTATATACCTACAAAAATGTTCAGAGTTATCACATTTGCATCAACCAAAGTATATAAACCTTGCAGTTATGTCCTCTGCTCTGTGAGTTAGCAAGTGAAATGCACGACACTGTTGGCTAGAATCAACTTACTGACCCATCCTTTAAAAATGGCTATCTGAGTCTGATTTGATAAGAGCCATCCCAAACATCCATGCATAGATTCATTTACTTCCCCACATCCATATTCTGATTTGTGCCCATTTTGGATCCAGCTGGCCTCTCGCCTATTTTGGGAAATTCATTCCAGTGCCTGTGAGGCCCTTCCAGAGCTACTTCAAGCATTGTTCTTGTCGTAGAGGGTCACGCCAAGGTAAACCTATCATTTCCCATTCACGTACTATCTGAATTAAAGGAGCTTAACACCAGTGCCTGTGCATTGCGGGCTGCATGTTGTGTTGCAGATGAAGAGCAAGGCGTCAAGAGCTGAAACTTAGGCTGTGTTTAGATGTCAAAAAGGAGATGAAAAAAATCCTGTAGCACTTTTCGTTTGTATTTGACAATTAGTGTCCAATCATGGACTAATTAGGCTTAAAAGATTCGTCTCGCAAAATTAAAGAAAATTGTGCAATTAGTTTTTGATTTCGTCTACATTTATTAATCCATGCATATACCGTAAATTTAATGTGACGGAGAATCTTCTTTTTACATAGTGTCAAAGTTTGGTCTTTTCGTGAAAACTAAACATAGCCTAGTAGAGTTACGCCCGCAAGTGCAGCACTGCAGAGCAAAGGGCTTTCAATTATTAGGACAAGGCACCTGCCCGGCGTCTTTTGAGCAGTGTTTTTCTGAAGCAGACTGCAGAAGCAGACCACAGGCTGTGTCACTGAGCCAGGCTAGATCCTCAGCAGAAGCTTCAGCTGAAACAAGAGAGACCAGGCTCTTGGGTGCTGTTTGTTTCAGCTCAGGAAACGGCAACGTAAATGGAATGATTCCACGGCAGCAACGGAAAGGAAATCGTTTATGTACGTATCTTGTTTGGTCCAGATGCGGGAACCGGAAGACCGTTCTATTGTCATGCGTACGGGACCGTGAACGCTTCCCACCCATGGTCGGGCGTAAACGGCACCACGAATGCGCGCAACCGTTCCCGTGTCATCCGATTACGAAGTACCTCGACCAAACAGTAACCAACGTGATCGGTTGGCAGTGTGATCGATTCACGCCATAAAACAAGCGAACCAAACAGCACCCGGTGCGGGCCGGGGTGCATCACTGTAGAAGATCATATCGTTATGCCACCCTTCTAATTCCTCGCAAATTTTGTTGAAACTAAACCTGCGCTCCCAATGGTTTCCATCGAATTTCAACTATTACAAGACGTGGCTTGGTTCTGTTGCTAACTGCAGTAGTTGTACTTGTACCGTGCGGCTTGTTCTGCTTTCCTGCCTTGCCGTGTTACTCCTCCGCGGCGCATCCATGAAGCAAAAGGCCGGGTATGCTGCGGTGCTGCCTGATCAGATCACGCGCATCAAAACATGCATCCCTCCCTCCTTCCGGGGCCCCGGGACCGGGACTGGGACCGCGGCCTGGAGAAGAGGGTAATCGCGGCGTCCTCCCAGGGGCCCAACGCCCCCATGCCACGACGCATCCGGGACCAGCGAAGGGAGCACGAGCTCGTGGGCGCGGTCGCGCGGAGCCAGCCCCCTCCCCTGGCCCTTCCCCCTGATGCAACATACCCTGGCAGATACCATGCCACCATGCGATCGAAATCGGACGTCCGAGATTCGTGTCTGGTCAGTCAACCTTGCTTGGGACCCAACCAAACAGCCCCGCAGGGGGACCCCACACCTGCGGGCACACCAGCAAAGCTGGCATTGGTCACTTCTGTGCAAATTCTGCAACTGGTGAGCTCACAGAAGGGGATGAGCACTGCTAGACTGTTCTTGATTCTCGGTGGGGAGTGAGAAATGATTATTTATTTATTTTTACCAGGAAGAGAAGTGATGATTCTCTAAGATAAATTCTAAGTAAAAAAAAATTAATGCGCATGAGCTCCTAGCTTCTAGTTCATTTTTTTTTAAAAAAAAAATCACTTCTCTGTGAAAAGTGCAGCTTGACAGAGCTTCGATTCAGCCCAAAAGCTCCGCCAAATATGCCCTAAATCACGATGCTCCACCATCAAATGTCGCCCTCTACGATGTCGAATCGCAATTCGCAATCCACAAAGCAGATTAGCAAGCTCACGCGTACTTATACACAGTTTCGATGGAGACTTCCAGAGAAATTACTACATCAATTGGTGAGCAGACACAAGACGATGAGCGCTACAAGGTAAATGAATCAAACTCTTTTCACCACTCCTGACCTCACGTTTATTTTTACAGCATACAAGCAGTTTATGCTCCTTGCTGTTGTTCCAAAGTATAGTGTCCAAACAAGTAACCAACACACAACATATGCTAATATTCCCCAAAATCAAAACATTAACTAGTGTACAACATCATGTTAACGAGAGGTACTTCTTATATGCAACCAGAGCACTGCCCTGCGGCTCACTTCAGTTCATCTTATTAATGGCAGTACAAAAGCATACTAGCAGTAGCATGAGTAGGCAAGGTGGTTCTTGTTGGAGATGTAAGTGGAGAGGAAGTCTGAAGCATGAGTTGAGGTGCTGGACTGAGAAGGCACAATGATCTGGGTACGGCCGGATGCGATCCTCTTACCTGCGACATGCCCGTAGAACAGGCCAGCGACAGCAGGGACGAACACGTCACTCTGTGAGCAGATCTCAAGGTCCAGAGCCCTTGCCAGGTCTGCATTGCTGGATTTCAGGAATTCACCTTTGTTCTCAGCAGGGATAATGTCATCCTGCAGAAACACAAAAGTGCTCTACTTAATTTACCTAAAAAGCATGAAATCCAAAAAAAAGACGATGCACAAACAGGTGTATCCCATGAGCTCTATGTTTGTTTTCCTATGCAATATTATTGACAGCTTTTATAAAAGACTACCTTTTATGTCAGTTAGCATAAGACAGAATACTATTAACATATTTTATACCATGACAAGGCAACAAGAGATTATCTTTCAATGTTTAGCATTCAGGAAGAAATGCTTGGACAAAACAGAATATAATTGACACTCATTAGATGCATAGTAAGTTCCTTGCCTTGGTATAAGTGTTTGGAAATTCTTCCTTCAGATCAGTCAGGCCTTTGTGCCACCACGTCTCTGTCAAGTAGATGGTTGTATTAGCAGAGAAGCCAACATTCCTGAGGAAAGCCATAACCTCCTCAGGGCTATAGCAGCCTTTTCTTCGAGCGCCTCTGGTTGTCTTGCAACACTTCTGTTCCAGCAAGTCGGTCCGCAAATCGATTGCCATGACCTTCCCATCCGATTTCTTGCTTAATTCTTGAAGCCTATCTAACATTTTTCTGGCAACTTCAGAATATTCATGCTTCAGTTCAAGGCCACTGAACATTGCTAGACAAGCAGTTGCATCCAAGTCCTTGTTATTCGTCTCCTTTGGCCTTAAACTTACTGAAGAGAAAATGACCGCTAGTCTTAAGTACTTGTCTTTTTGGAAGATGGGCTGGATGGTGTCCGTGATGAAGCTTTCAGTCACACGGTTTGGTACTCTGATAATTGCTGGCTTCTTAGCACTCACTTCATCAGGTATTTCTTCTATTACTTCGACAACACCATCCAGGCTCCTAACGAACTTATCCACATTGTACACATCTTGGAATTTTCTGTAAACAAAACATATGTCACTAGTTAAGATAGACAAGAATTGTGACATTTATCATTTATGAAAACAACTTTGAATTCCTAGAAGTTAAAGGCTCATACTGTATATACAAGAACTTGCATCATTTATGTATCTGCAACAGGGTTCATCTTAAGGAAATGGGAAATTGTCTTTGTCAAAGAAGCATACCGCTGATTTCCTACTTCATTTCCTCTGATGTCTGGGAGTACAAGTGTTGCACCTAGATACCTTGCAACAACCACAGCATCTGTGATCTGCGGTTAAAAATTGGGAAATGGTGTTCCAAGTATTCAGTTAAATGGAATATGCAGATGTGTAGGTAGTTTTGTTGCTTACACAATCAATTATGCCAAAAAGTTCAGAGTTACAGGCTCACCTGTGAGATGTGATATTCAGGGCCCATAGTCAAGGAGAATGTAACGAAACCATTAGATGGCTGGTTTTCTGCAGTAATCAGTAGTATCAGTAACCACATTGTTCAGGTAAAGTTCAGATCTGAAGAACTTGTAATATTTAGAAATGTGGAATTACTTACTTGGACTTGGTTTGGTCCAGCAAGGTTTAACTTCCTCAATAGCGTCCATCAGGTCCTCCACTCCAGGCATATCGATGCTGTTCACTTCAGCATTGTTGTCAAGCTTCACTATGTTCGACACCGAACCTGTTGCCTCCAAGGCCAGCTCCTACAAACATGGATTTTGGTTATGGCATGCCTGAATCAGTTGACACAAAAAAATAAAACTTTGCAACAATCTGGATCCTTTCCAAGTCTGCTTAATGATCTAGTGGTTTAACATACAAGATGCAGCCGGTTAGTTCAGGATACCAGTTTGTTCTTCTGATGGGGAGACTGAGGGAGCTATCTCAAATTTGAACATGTGCTTGATGATAGTGATTGTTTGCGATAAAGAAATTTAAGAATAGTGACTGCCCCTTTTGCTTTATGATATTCTCCTCCCCGGTTGGTGTTTTCTTCTCAAGGATGCGGGCCACCACCAGGCCTTTTTTCTGGGGTGGGGAAGCTCATAATTATGTATAGTTTACAAATACCGAGCTTCTGATTCCTTTGACCATCTACCTAATATAACCTTGGGGCAACGTGCTTATGGACTGGAATTGCATAATATAAACCCTAGCTAAGCCCCAAACGTCAGTGCAAGATCCGCCTTCAGCATTGGATCCCCAAACCGCTTGAGATTTGGCAAGAACTGAACAGAAATGGAAACACCAATCACAAACCACACTCCGCGCAGACCAGCCAGGACAAACACAGATCAACAACGGAGTCAATCGCCCCATCTGAACCCCATTCGCCCAAACAACACGGATTCGTCGAAACGAACGACTGGTCCTCGGACTCGGAGCACACAGATTTGCTACACGCCACCAAATCAAGAACCAACCAACAAGCGGCCACCAGACCCAGGAAAAGGAAAGCGAGATAGGGGATCGGGGGAAATAAACCTCGGTGACGGGGGAGAAGTGGTCGTGCTTGATCATGTTGCCGAGCATGACGAACATGGAGAGGGTGAGGAAGCCCGCCACCACCTGCCGCGGGTCGACCGCCATTGATTCGGCCCTGCCAAGCCGACTGCCGACGCGAGAAGGAGACTGCACTGGAGAGAGAGAGTGGGGCGGACAGGGGGAGGGGGACTGCACTGGGGGAGGGAGATGAGATGGGATGACCACCGACAGATGAAACAGGGAGTGCGAGACTGTGACAGTGCGAGGCAAGCACGCTCCGCACGCGGTGGTGCCGGTTCTGCGCCCACTGCGTCTTGTAGTCTTGTACCCGCGGCCGCGCGCGCCGCTGGCTTTGGGTTCGGTTGGTTGGTGGCGGACTGGCGCCGGATAACCCGGCGTCCCCACCGGCGTGGCAACGGCGGGGTGGCCGGGTGGCGGATTTTACTGAGGATTTTGATATTCTGACAGCGGCGGCAGTCAGCCAGACACCTCACACGTCCGTGGGCTGTGGCCTATACGTAGTACTCCGTCGGTACACAAAAATAGTATCTAATTATAAAATAAAATTTGTGTAAAACTAAGTAGCTTAGATTTAATTAAATTTATAATATATATTTTTAATATTTATGTCTCCAACCGATATTTACTAGAAAAATATATTTTATAATTAATTTAACAATATTTATTTTGTATGATAAATATATTTTATATAACTTTAATTAAACTTTAAATGGTTATATGACTCTTTCAAAGGTGAAAAATGTTTCTTCTTCTTTTTGGTGAGCAGAGGAAATATGATATATGTGGCCTTCTGTGTGTTCTTTGTGTTCACCTAACAAAGTTTACTGTCTGTTTACCTTTCAAATGGAACTTTACGCGTTATTTGCGCTCTTTGAGAATAAACAAGAGATCCGAGCATTAATGGATTAAGATTTAGATATTAGACAAATTATTCCATAGTTTAAACGTAGTAAGTGTCATTGATTGTCAAGTTGCACAATGGAGTAATTCTAACTCGGAACCATGCTGACGATTTTTTGTGTTTTGAAGCGACATTACGATTGCACAAGACAATGGAAGGCAGCAAGCTCGGCTCTATTTAAGTGTCAGTACATTTCAACGAAATGTTGAAGTCATACCTAGTGACATGACTGTCTTATGGTGCAGTCCCAATGCCAAAAACCAAATCTAGTTTCTATGTCTCTTAAATCATATAGACATTATACATAGAAGTTATACTAGTTTTTTTTAAATAACTTTTATCTAATCATGTCGATCTGGTCTCCTCATTATCTACTTGCCACATCTTTTTGTATTTTCTTTTCTGTGTAGACATTGTTGGATTGATCTCAAGGGAACGGTCAAAGGACTTAGTCCAGGGGAAAACCCCACGTATGATTTATTTGTAGTAGTAAAATGAATCTTGCTCGGACACTTGTTAATTGTTATACAATCTTATATAAAGAAGGCTCCCCTAACCCTCTCAATTAGCCATCATAAATGAGAGAGGTTAGGAGTATCTTTATTTTTGTACATTTGTTGGCCTATGTTGTTATAGTTCATGCTAATTTTGTCCTAGATCTATTTTTTATTTTGATGAAATTTTATTAATAATACATATTAGCATCTACAAGTTTTAATAAATGTATCATCTAAACATATTTCATGAAGAAATCATTGTGACTTATCTAGTGTTGCATATGTTAATATTGTTTTCCTTTAAACTTGTTTAAAGAAATTTGACTTAAGACAAATATAAATAAGCAAAACAACATAAATGAAGTAAGTAGCTTTTAACCTTGTTTCATATGTTTCTATATATTTTACTCCCTCTATCTCAAATAAAATAACTTAGTCTTGACATTTCAATGTCATGTGTTTGACATGACCTATATGAAGATCCATCTATATTGTAATAAGGGACTTTTGGTGGATTGAATGACAACATGATTAAGTTTACCCAAAAAAAGACAACATGATTAAGGGGCTAACAAAATTCATGAGATTTGCATGTGTTTAGTCCCATTTATGATTAATGTGTGTTGGGCTCATATTGTATGAAGTAAGTCCAAGTTTGTATATTGAAATGCATAAATGACAAGCATATGTTAAATATTATAGAGGAATGGTTTTTGCTTTATGAAATCTACTGATCTCTTTTGTGAAACTTATTCATGGCATACAACATTGAATTTAATTTGTATAATTGATGAATTGGGAAGCATGTATATTGATCAAAGCTGAGACAAAAGATTGTATATGGATTAGTCTTGCTCACAAAGCCTACTAGTTCAGAACAGAAGCAAAAGCACTTGGTAGTGTCATGGTATTTTTTCAACCACCGTAACAAAACTCATATCTATATATGCTATATTTTTCAATCTTCATTGGCAATCTATCTTTTTTTCTAGCACATCCCGCTAGCAGATGCAAACTATTTTGCTATACAAGTGTCCACATCAGTATCCACTAGCACATCCAACCACCACATGGTGTTATGTCTTCATTCAAGCTATGCATATCAGCAAACCAAACTACCATGTATTATGATATTTATGCGTTAATAGAAGTAAATATAAGAAGTATAATTTTATTTGCAATTTTTATAGCAACAAGGAAGACATTCTTCTAGTTATAATAGTCTCAAAGACGATGTTGCATGCTCTCCCAAAAGCATTGCCGACACCCTATAGACGCTATCCAGATACTCGATCTAATGGGGATACAAATATGGATACATGATACGATGGTACTTTGATACGTCATCTTTTTTCAAAAATGACGCCGGAATACTTACATATATTATGTAATTATAAGATAAAAACACATACATATATGATTCATAAACATCTAAAAAATTTGGAGCACTTGATTGACTAACTTTTTCTAGTAATCACTTAAAGTACTCGGCAAAAATAACACAGTGTTATGAAGCTCAAAGGCTGACACTGTCTTACTGCAGTTGTTTTTAACTTGGTTAAGTTTTATCAACAATTAGTTTTAATTATGCACGACCTAATTGATAACCACATGATAAACAAAATAATAATCATCAATAATTAAACAACATGATTAACTAACATCGGAGGCAGTCAAAATGAATTTACCCAAATGGGCTGCCTCAAATCTAACGCCTGTGTTAATGGATATTAATAGAGGCCGCGCAACGCCCATCTCCATAAATCAAATTAGGAAATAAAAAAAAAAGCAGACGAGCCCAACATCGAGCCCATACAGGGCCAGGCATCAAGCCTAACCGCCGCTATCGGCATTGGCATTGGATTTGCAGGGGCCGTCGTCAGATCTGTGCAGGCGGTGGAACTAAAGTCCTTTGTGGGAGGTTCCAGGCTATTGCTGGGCAGGGAGAAACAGTAGGTGGGCGTGAGTTAAACAGCCCCTGCTCATTAGTCAGATCTTGTACGTATCGGGCAGCCGGCCTTCACATCTCCCCGCCCCCGCAGCGCAGTACCAGCCATGCGCATCTTCGTGTTGTCCGGTCAGAGTAACATGGCCGGCCGCGGCGGCGTGCACCGTCGGCACTGGGACGGCGTGGTGCCGCCGGAGTGCGCGCCGGATCCGTCTATCCTCCGCCTCTCCGCGGCGCTGCAGTGGGAGGAAGCCCGCGAGCCGCTCCACGCCGACATCGACACCACCAAAACGTGCGGCATCGGGCCCGGGATGGCCTTCGCCCGCGCTGTGCTCCCGCGCCTGCAGGACGACACCCCCGGAGCGAGTACCCGAACCGGGATCGGTCTCGTGCCGTGCGCCGTTGGAGGGACGGCCATCAGGGAGTGGGCTCGCGGGGAACACCTGTACGAACAGATGGTAACCCGGGCGCGCGTCGCGGCCGGGTACGGCGAGATCGAGGCCGTGCTGTGGTACCAGGGGGAGAGCGACGCCGAGTCCGATGCCGACACGTCTGCCTACTTGGAGAACGTCGAGAGGCTCATCGGTAATGTCAGGGCGGATCTTGGGATGCCGCAGTTACCCTTTATTCAGGTGAGATATTTTTCACGCTCCTAGCATCCTCCTTGAGGTGATTTCTCGTTCTAGCAAGGTTTCTGTCACGAATTTAACCAAATTTAATTGAAAGACATGGTAGGAGAGTGACTGCGTTTTAAGGGGGTTCCTTAATTTTACATTCAGTCTTCTAGTCTAGTGTAATCTTTCATTCATCTAGATGGTTTCAACTAATGGTTGGTAGGCTGGAAGATAATAAAGAAGAAGGGTATTATTGAGTGCTTCAGGCAAGATTAGTTATTGCCACCATTTCTGATTAGTTCTCATAGTGCCGAAAGTTTTTATACTCTCTACCATTTGTTGTGGTTAATATTATTTAGTGAAAACAATATGCAAAAACTAGAGTTAAAGTGATCCTCTCCATTCATTAGATTGGTTCATTGAAATCAATTTTTTTCTCAAATACGCAGGAGTGTTGTTTATCTTTGTATTAAGAGATGAAAAAAAAGTACAAAACAAACCTCATTACAAAACAAAACAAACAAAGCTGTAAGGAGGCTTTTTTTTTTTAAGAAGCAGCCTTGTATTAACTTAATCGGTCCTTACAAAGGATAGCACGGATTACATCAGGAGCCTCATTACACCAAACTTTTGTTGGCACTTGCACCCAATGCCCAGGTGAGCAGCACCCGCTCTCCTTCCCTCTTCCTCTCCCCTGATCCAAGGTAGAAGATGAGCTTGAGCTCACTGCACACACACACACCAGTTCTCTGCGTTGGCTGAGAACTGAGCACTCAAATGGTGGCAAAGAAGCTGCCTTTTCCATTGCATTTGCATAGAGTTATATACACAATACATGTACCATACAAGGTACAATACTACCTACTCACACCTAAGGTACATGGCTTAGATCAGTCATTCCTACTCCTAGTACCAGCCATCTAGAAGCTGATGTACTTCTAACAACTACTGTACCTAGAACAGTAACAAGGAGTGGCCTATTGCCAACTATGTACCTTGATCAGCAGGGCTGACCGAGAGCAAAAGAGTGAGAATGATCAGCAGGAGTTTAAGTCTTACAACTTTATCACAGAATTGGTCAGCTAGCCTAGCTAATACATGAGCTGCCTCATTGCAAGTCCTATGAGTATACTTGAAAGAGAAAGGAGTTTCACTCACTAAGTTTTGACATCACTCACAATGGTTCCAACTTGAGATCTGTCTAGTTTTGGTGATTATAACTTCTTGATAATGTTTCCTTCTTTCTTTCCAATCTATCTTTCCAGGTGCAATAGAATTTTTCCTGATTTCAGACCCCCTAAACTACTGCTCCTAGACATGCGACTCCTTAAATCCTCCAGACCATGCTGACGAGAAGGCCAAACACGAAGCTCATGTCCGAAAGGTTTATTTTTCTCTTTCCAGCTGCCAGATGGGCATTCTCGATCAACATGACCCAACAGCCCACAAATATAACAGAAATTGGGTAGGAATTCATACTGGAGTGGGCACCATTCAGACCAATTTCCATTGTAACTCCCCGCAGCAGTGGCTTATTAGTATCAACCAGACCTTAATATGGAGATATTTTCCAATAGCACAACCCTCTTCATCAGTGTCTACTTCTATAGTCTTCCCCATTCTATCCCCAATTTCTTCTCCTGTCTCCTGTGTCATCAACACAAAAGGGAGCCTGAGAACACGAAACCATATTGGTGTGTATATGAACTGCAACTCCTCCAATAGGTTGCTGTCAACGAAGTCCCTTACTATGAGTAAATCTCCTCCAAACTCCCATGGACTATCTTCAATTGCTCTACGTTTCCCTGCATGTTGCAGAAAGGTGAAGAGGAAAATGTTGTCTCCCAGCTCTCTGCACCGAATCCCCCATCGAGGACACCAGATGTTCCCCACGGCATTTACAATACCCCCGGCATTCCCTGTCTACTCCGAAAATAATTTCCCTACCGCCTGCAGACCACTTCCAGCTCCGACCCCCATTTTCTTCCATGCTCCCTTCAGTTTCCGACAACTTCAAGCCGCCCAACAGACCTTCGATATCCGTCGCTTCTCCCTTCCCTTGTGCCATAGGTTGACCAAATAAAAGCAAGGCATGCTTTAGAAGAACAAAGGCTGGTGGATGTTGCGGATGGGGATGTGGGTGGATCTTGCGGATGGGGATGTGGGTGGATCTTGTGGATGGGGGATGTGGGTGGGAATGGTGAGACTTGAGTGGACTGGATTTGATTGGTGGATGCTACAGATGGGGATGGCAAGTGAGATGTGTGTCATTAGATTTCGCTTTTACTTGATTGGAAACCAGCTCGAAGCTCTGGAGATAGATCCAGGACTCGAGACCTTTCTACTCTCCTTGGGCGAGATTGATCCAAAATGTTCAATTCTTAACTGGTAAATAATGCTTTTTTACTTGCTACTTATAATATTTAAGCACTAGAATTTGCAATTGTATTGTTTAAATAAAACAAAAATTGATTTCACTATTGATACCTTAGTTCTTTTTGCATTAAGCAATCATCCTTTATTTTCCTAGATAACAGATTGTTTATTATGATCTAAGCAGGTTGCTCTTGCATCTGGGAATAAAAGAAACATTGAAAAAGTCAGAAATGCTCAGTTTAGTGTTAACCTGTCCAATGTTGTAACTGTCGATCCTATGGGCATGGCATTGAACGAAGACAACTTGCATCTTGCCACCGAGTCACAAGTAAAGCTTGGCAAACTGCTTGCAGAAGCCTACATCGTGAACTTCTTAACAGCAACTTGTTAGGTGAATACAAGGTAAAATTCTTTGGGACTCTTATAAATACCATGACCTGTTTGACCATTTATTTCTGCAACTATCTTTCTTTCTTGATAAATCCATGTGAGTTCTTGGTGATATAAGGAGTAAATGGGTCTTTAACACCTGGTTCTCATAGTAGAGTCTTTAGCGTATTAACCGAAATCGTAGTAGGAAAAAGCTTTACCAATACATTTCTTGGCTTTTGTTTCATTCCCGGATTTTTGTTTTTGTAGGCTCTCAGCATCTTCAATCCACTAAGTATGTTTGACAAGGTCACCCAGCTACAAGACCATCATGTGCCCCTTAACCAATCGAAGACATTGTACCTATCTTATATCTGGGAATACGCTGAAGAGTCTCAATTCATGTATAGCATTTCAAACTCGCTTCATAACATTTCCCTCCATATTGTAATTATGGTTGCTACCGTTTGGTTTTTCTTGCGAAATTGTGCAACCAACTCGCCATGGTTCAAACCCCGGTCTTGGACCAAAGAAAAGCCCCGCACGTGGTTTGCCCTAAAGAAACTATTTAGATGTTTTGCCGATGGGCCAGGCGACCGTTGCCTAGGCGACCGAGCGTCTGTTGCTAACTTAAACAGTCTGTTTTTCCTGCCCGTGGGCTGGTTATATGTGGGAGTATTTATACTCCACTACTTGCCTTCCCAACCTACCTTTGCTTATTTGGATAGCTGAGAAACACCTTGAGAGGTTTGGGAAGAGAGCAAGAGCCCTAGTGAGAGAGATTTGTGAATCCATCGATCAATCCACTCACTAGTTCATCTAAGAGATCAAGTTGTGCATCCACTCTAGTTGTGAGGCTTGATTGAGTCAAGTGAAGATCCAAGCTTGTTACTCTTGGTGATCGACATCACCTAGACGATCCGGTGGTGATCGGAGGAAGGTGATCGTCAGAGGATTGTCGGCGGTCCTTCTCCAACGTTCTTGTGCATCGGTTGTGGGCGGTTCACCGAGCCGGAGTGGCGAAGAACTAGCCCGTAGAGAGCACTCGATCCTCGTGTTGGATTGAGGGGGAGCAATACCTTGCGAGGTGCTCCAACGAGGTTTATAATTGTGCTATTTTGCTATTAAAGCATGTAGCGTTTTCTGGTTCATATATATGTGAAAAGGTTGGCATTATCTCAATGGCTTTTCTTTTCCTTGGTTTTTTTTACCCTAGCTCATTATAATGATCGCAGTACTATAGAGTATTAGTATTCCACCCTAATCTTGTTGTCTTGGTCAAGCTTTTCTATTTGTGTTTTTACTATAGAGTATCAGTATCTTGCCTGTATATATGTACTACTGTTCTCTATCTATTTGTGGCATGTATATATGTGAAAAATTGCAATGGTGTGGATCCAAAAATCCCATAAATAAGTGGCCAATGGTGAAAGAATTTAGGCATCAAACTATTAACTAATCAATTGTTCCCTTTTGGGCAATACTTGCTCTATGGATTGGCCGTCAGTTACTAGTAATCAATGTGTTTGGCTTGATATGTCTAGAAACTGGGTTGTACAAAAATTCTTTTTTAATCATTTTCTATATATATATATATTAGACCATCATGATTATTTTTTTATACTTCTCAAGTTAATAGCCTATTACATAACATAAATCTGATTTGCTACAGTATAGAACACTTAAGCAACGCTTAGAATGCTTAAGTGCTTTTTGGAACTTTGAGAAGGATCAAGGATGCTGACTAAACTTTAATTCAGTTGTAAGTTTTGCTTTTTAATAGCAGTCTGCCAACTTTAGTTTTTTCTAGTAATCCTCACTTTTGAATCAGGTAACAGAATAGACAAGAGAGTCCACTGATAATAAAGAGGCCACTGTTTTGCTTGGGTAAGTTTCTATGTGAAGACTGAAGAGTCATGTATTCCTGGTTTTTTAGCATCTTTATGTTCTTTTTTTTGCTTTCCAAAGTCTGCTTAATTTGCACTTTATCATGAGTCCATGACCTCCAAGATATATGTTTCTATTTTTTTTATTGTGAGGATGCTTTCATCAATCTGGGAAATACCTCATTGGTACCATGTTAGTATGAATTTTTGTTTATTTTACTTGCTGAGATTTCTACATTAACATGACATGTTAATTTGATGACGATTGATCTCTATTTTTAGCTGAATTAATATTTTTTTGTCCAGCGGGTCTAGTGTGATAGGTTATGCGTGAAAGATTAATGATTATCTTACTATAACAACTTTTTTTTTGTTTGCAATAGCCAACATAGCTCCAGAAGGTCGGCAACATCTTGGTATTTGAAACTGGAGGTCAACCTAAAAGCTAAAGACACGTGCAATTGTTGAAAATAATTGCAAATTTATTCATAAGTTATTAAAGTTTATGCTCCATTCTTAAGTTAGAATTAGAACTAAATTAGGAACAAAGTTGTATTTATAATATTTTTGTGAACTTATTGAGTTTTAATATGGAATTCAGAATATTGTGCAATTTATAGATTACAATAAGCAAGCTCAAACAGTATAGTTCTACTATGTTTAGCCTAACAAACATAAGCACGCGGCTTGAGATTGACACAGACAGTGTTGGTCTTGATTCCAAACGGACGTAACACACTCTGCTTGATAACATAAGTCTGTTTGGTAGTGAAGCTAAGCTGTTTTTTTAGAAAATAACTTTACAAATAACTTTCTAGGTAAAGCTGAGCTATTTAAAAAAAAATGTTTGGCAAAATAGCTTCACCAACAACTTTATGCATGCATTTGAGAGAGAAAGGGGGAGAAAGCTATGATAAGCTACTATTTTCAGCTCTATCCCACTTCATGTGTTTGTGAGAGGGGGAGAAAAACAACTTTAGGGGTGAAGCTGTTTTGAAAAGAGGTGTTTGGAAAAAAAAAACAACTTATAACAGCTTCTGTTATAAGCTGTACCAAACAGGCTCTAAAAGGACGTTGCAACCGCGACATGTTCCGAGTCCGCTAAGGCCTACTTTGGCAGTGCGGGGCAAATTAGCCCTGGAAACTCTGCCCCCGACGTGGACTATTTTGGATTTCTACTTCCCGCCTCAACTCCGGGGGAGGTATCCACGACAGGGGAGAATTCCCTGTTGCTCTTTGGCAGATTGTTATCCGAAGCGGAGCCGGGCATCGACCAGTGAAGTCGCGGCGGCGGAGACGGCGGAAACGACAGGGTCGCGCTAGTCGAATTGATGGAAAGGCGAAGTGCAGCAAAGAAGGCCAGACGGGATGCGCGCGGCAGTAGCCTGGGCGACGGCGGCCTCTCTCCTGGGTGGCGGCGGCCTTGCGACTCGCGAGTTGGGAGCGAGCGCCTGTTGGCCTCGCGACTCGTGGCTCGCGTCGGGAAGCCCTCCTGGTCTCAGGGCAGTGGATTACTTCCACGTGGAAAATGAGGGGAAGCGGGCTTCAAGCCCGACGCGGATGGGCTTCCAAAGTGCGTCATGAATTGTCCCGGGGTAGATTGGCTCGTGGGTTTCTGGCTCAGGGACAACGAAGGGATCCACCCGGGAAAATGGGTTTCCAAAGTAGCCCTAAAATGTTATCCAGACCACTCAACAGTACCCAAGTGTGCTTATACCTTGATCAAACCACACGTTGGAAAAATTTGAAAAAAAAATCTATTTTGCCCCACTCAACTATAAAACCAGAAATAGTTCATCTATCATCTTTCAAAATCGTTCATGTGACCCTCATGGCAGTTTGTCTCGGTAGTTTTTCTTTTTTTCGTTTATGTTTATTTTGATTGAATTTTTTGAAAAATCACAATAAATCATAGAAAAAATATTAAATAGATAATCCAATTTTATTGAACTCTATATGAGTAGATCTCCATAATGAGCATATGATATGGTATGCAGCTTTAGTACAAAGTTTCTGTTAAAACTTGAAGTGTGTATTTTTTGGTAATTAATTCATAGCTACCATTTCTATGGTCTAATTATGGTGAAATGTTAATGGTTGACTAATCATTGCATGCTTAATCTACAGTATAAACCTAGATATGCTATGTTTGTTAAATGTTTATGAGTAGGCCGACACAGTAAATATATGATATTCACATAAAACATTTATTGTCTTTTTTACACACTTTTAACTATTTAATAATCATAAATATAAATAAATGTATAACAAAGTCATACATGATCCAATGATCATGAAAACGTACTACAACTAAAGCATGTAATAGCCCACCATAAAAATTTCCCACAGTTGGACCACATGAAATGCAGCTATGAATTAATTATAGAAAAAACATAGATCTAAAGCTACAACAAAAACTTTATACTAAAGAATACCATATCATATATTCACTATATAGAGACCACCAAAATTGATTTTTGTATTTTTATGATTTTTCTATAATTTACTATATCTTTTCAAAGAATCAGTGACATAAATATAAAGAAAAAAAATAAAACACACAGAGGGAAATAACCATGTGGTCACGTGTTCGGTTTGGGAGATGGGGAAGTTGTGTTTGGTTTTGTAGTGAGGAAGAAAAAAAACTAATTTTACAATAATTAAGGGAGGCAAAATAGATTTTTTCCCCCAAAAGAAAGTAGACAGGGCTAAGCCCTAGACCTTGGCTACAAAATTTTATCATGTTCAACCTGGGCTTAGCAGATTATTGGATCCGTCCCTGATTTTATCTCTCTAAAGTATCGTCTATTCTACCTTTTCCTTCACTATTCCAAAACTAGACACCTTACCCTTTGAACCCATCAAATTACTTGCTAAGTCTAGTTTAGAGTGGTTTCATTAAATATTTGATAAGATTTTTAAACCACAAAAAATATCTTTAAGAATTTGAAAGTTCATAAAAAATTTAGAGACAGATTGGGATACAACAATTCTCAATAAAATTATTAACACTCATGTAATCATCTTTAAAAGTCCAAAAATAGGTCTAACTCTAGAAAAAATAGAATATATCTAAAAAAATTCTCAAAGGTATAAACATGTTTTAAAAACTTTACACAAAAATATAAGATGCAACTAGCATTAATGCAACATACATTAATATTTATCATATATACTAGCATATTATGAGAATTTTCTAGGTATTGTTTATTTTCTAGAGTTAAATCTATCTCTTGGATTTTTACAACTTTTTAAAGCATTGAAATATTTTCATTGGTTTATAAAACGTATCAAGTATGTACCATTTTTTAACTAAAAAGGATAAACCAACCTTCAAACCCACTCCAAACCAAGGCATTGAGATAACTTAAATGGTTTTGATAGTTTAGGAGATCAGATAAGATGTCCAGTTTTAAACTTTGGGAAGAAAAATCACACTACGACAATAGTTCATGTTGGTAGAATGGACTTTTTCCTCCATGATTTGAGCATATGTTCAAGCCCAAACCTATCATCTTATCTCTGTCTAGGGAAAAGGTTCATTTCAGCTCCATCAACAGTTGTTGTAGTCTGATTTTGTTCATTAAACTCTGAAATGGGATATCTTGCCTTTTAAACTCTCAAAAATGCTCAAATTACCTCCCCCCCCCCCCCTTGTTTTGAAGTAGTTTTGAGTGTGTGTGTTTTAATCCTTTCTTACTTATTTTTTTGGAAAATTCTTGATGAGGTTTTGAAACCACAAAAAAAATCTCTAAGCTCCTTAAATTTTCAAAAAAAAAATCCTGACATATATTCAGATATGATAAACCCAATAAAATATTTATAGCTCATGAAAATATCTTTATAAACTTCTAAAAATTGTATTTAGCTATATGAAAAATGAAAAATATCTAGATTTTTTTTTCAAAATCATTCACATCAATTAATGTATAAACACACAAAACATAAGGCACAACCAACACAAAGCATGACATGAACACATTCAACATTATGTTGCGCTAGTTGCATCTCATATTTTTGACATGCAATGTTTTTAAAACACATTTAGTCATTGATGGAAATATTTTTTTCAGAATTTTCTATTTTTTATGTTTTTCTCATTTTTAACATCTAAATCTATTTTTTGAGCTTCAAGAGATGAGCTCTAAATATCTTATTTGAATTTTATTATCTCAAACTATCTCTATGATATTTCTTGGAATTTATAAGCTTAGAAATATTTTATACTGTTCAAAAGACTTGTCAAGTATTTATAAAACTACTTTGAAAACCACTCCAACCAGGAGGTAATCTAAACGGTTTTGATAGTTTAGGTCCTCAGAGAGTAAGATATTTTCTTTTGGAGTTTTTAAGAGGAAAATTAGAATACGTCGATTGTTATAGTTTGGAGAGAGAACATAATTGCCCCCCTCAAGGCTTGGGGTATTCTATCCCTAGTTTTTTTTGAGAGAGTACACAATACAACACAGACACTCAACACGCACGTACACTCGCCCCTACGAACACACGCACGCAAACTCTACCCCTATGATTCACGAAGTCACCACAGGCGCCTCGCTGTCGACGAGAACGTCGCCTACCACTTAATGCATAGCGCCGGAAAATTCTCGAATAAATCTAGAACAAAGTGTCGCACCCAGGTTTTGAACCCTGGGTGGGAGTCCCCCAACCAATGGCCTTTGTCATTGCGCCATGAACCCCTTGACATTCTATCCCTAGTTTATGGAACGAGATAGTCTAACTTCACCCGATCGACTGTGAAAGGATCAAGATGCCCAAGAGGGGGGTGAATTGGGCTTGTTTTAAATTTCTAAAGCAAATATAAAAACCTATCAAATGTCAATCACCCCCTAGTGCCTACCGTCCGTGTGTCCTAACTAGAAAGCGGTAGCAGTTCATAGGAATTAAAAACAACCTAAGAAATTCTAGTAGGAAATGTAAAAACAAGACGGAAAAGTAAAGAGCTAGGGAAAGGAAAATCTCATGGACGCAGCGATTTTTTCCCGAGGTATCGAGGTGTCGACACACCACCCTAGTCCTCGTTGGAGCACCTCGCAAGGTATCGCTCCCCCTCTACCCGCGCAAGGGTAGAGTGCTCTCTACGGGCTGATTCTTCGCCACTCCGGCTCGGTGAATCGCCCACAACCGATCACAAGAGCTTGGAGAAGAGCCGCCAACAATCTCCCGGCGGTCACTTCCTCCGAACACCACCAAACCGTCTAGGTGTTGTCGAACACCAAGAGTAACAAGCACAAAACCTTCACTTGACCCACTCAAGGCTAGGAAGGTGGATGGATGCACACAAGTCACTCATAATCACTCTAGGAGGGAAGAACAAGATGAACTCTCTCTAATCTCTCCCTCACTAGACTCTTGGCTCTCCAAAAGATTTCTCAAGGTGTCACCAGCTGAAACAATGGCCAAGCAGACCTCTAAGGACCAAAGGGGCAACTATAAATAGTCCCCACCTTCAAAACTAGCCGTTTTTCACTTTTTCTTCTCTCTACGTAGCCACCGGACTAGTCCGGAGCTCACACCACCGGACCATGCACACTGGTCCGGAGCTCACTCACGTTTCAAACTCAGGCACCGTCGGACTACTCTGCTTGGTCCGACGCACTGGTCCGACGCTCTGGTCCGGAGCCTCGGTGCTCTCTGAGTGAAAACCTATCTCTCTTTTACACACCACCGGACCACTCTCCTTGGTCCGGTGCCCTGGTCCGACGCTCTGGTCCGGAGCCAGGGTGCTCTCTGCATAGACCAAACTTCCTGTCTTGAGGCGTCGGACTAGCCGTCGGACGAACCGTCGGACTAGTCCGGAGCCTTCTGACTCTCTGAACCAAGCCACCGGACCACTCTCCTATGGTCCGGTGCTTTTCAGACAGGTGGTCCGGAGCTCCTCGAGCTGAGAATCTGCCTAAGTCGGGGACCACCGGACTACTCTCCTTGGTCCGGTGCCCACTTAGCAGAGTGATCCGGAGCCTCTTTCTCTCTCTCTTTCAACCGTTTTCGCTGAGGTTTCTCAAGGGATTTTGCTCCTACCACTTCTAGGGTTTATCAAGGGCTGAAAGCAAGATCTCTAGGACTAGTTGTGACAAGTGTGCATATACCCACTTTCCTAAACTCTCCTAGGTCAAGCTACTAACCTCATACCCCTCTTTATAGTACGGTCAAAGGAAAAACAAAAGCCCTAGCTATACTTAGTGCCCTTCTCAACCTTATGGCACTAAGAACTAGCCTAGTCTTCGTCGAGTAACTCCATCCTTTGCAACCGAAACGATTTCCATCTTGGGGGCATGAATATCCATTAAGCCCATTCAAAATACATCACTCATGACCTAACATATATGACTTTATCTCTGCAAAACACACGTTAGTCATAGTGATCTAGTATTGCCGTTAATCGCCTAAACACAAGGGTCCATAATTTTACAGACTGTGTCATGCCTTATACAAGCTGATGAAGCGGGTTGGGCCTGGGCGTGACTAGCAGGTGTCAGCAGTCGCATCCGACTGATTGTGGAATGAACGGGATGATAATTGAAACATACTCACTAATGCTAAAATAAGCATGTGCTACTAGAAGAAGGCATAAATAGATCAAGGGTGATGTTACTGTGGGAGGCCAGAATCGATCATGTTCGCTTGGCTTATCAGGTATGGTACAATGTTTTTATCTCACAATAAATCAGCCAAAACATCATCAGTCGGGACGCAGAAATAATCAATCGAACAGGCCAGGAATGAAGTCGTTGATTAGCTCGATTAATTATTCCTAATTCCCTAGCTAAATGGTGTCGTATGACATGTTGCGGCAATGGGATTCGGCGTTCTGAATCTAACCCATCTAACCCAACTTATTTAGTCGTCAGTGGTGACGCTTTAATTTCAATTTTTCAAGGGAAAATGGTCATAGGGTAGTACTCTGATGTGGTTTGCCTTTCATTTTCAGCGTTAGTTTCCGATACGAATGACGTACTAGTCCCAACCAAAATCAAAGTCGCCTCCATCTAGAAGACCTGATGAATCACATGCCCAAATATATCAGCCATATATTTTCCTTACACTGTACATAGTAGCAAAGTAACTCGTCTAACAGGAAACCAATATTCTATAAAATAACCTATGTGGCATAATTAAAAATCTAAAGCAATCCTATTTCAAGTTAACACGCTTTGGTGCAAGATTGTAGTCCACTTTCAAGCCAACCAAACAAATCAAACAACTAAAGGTTGAGGAAAGGTGTTTCCTGCGCGTTGGCCGCGGCTGTCCAGGTGTGTAGTTTTCACTTGAACTCTCCTTTTCTTTTTCTATCGTTGTGGCAAAGCTTTTATCGTTCTTTGTTAAAAAAAGAGGAGGAAAGAGTAACCAATGTGACAGCGTGTTTCATCCCAACGGCATTCTAAACACCTCATGTGTTACCTTTAACATAATAGTAACATCATCTTATTGCTGTTCACACATCAACTTCTTGTGACAAATTTCCAAGTGCAGATATGCTGCTATAACCGTTTAGTATGTAGAAACATAAAAAACACATTTATGTCCACGAATGGAGTCGCCAAAAGGAGTACTGACGTGACAATGTGTCTCGCATGAAGTGGCACGCTGGGGCGTCTCATGTGCAGCCCTCACTAACACAATCCAGATGAGAAATCAAGAACAAAAGCAATGAAAATGGCATGAAGCAGTGGCAAAACCCCAATGCAACTAGGCTATTGTCGACTCGATCTCCTCTAGCCATCCTAGCTCGACCATATAGAAGGAGAAAAGGGCAAGAGCCCTACTACCTACTTTAGGGACATTGAACATGATAAATCATCGTTGGGTGGCGTCGTGGTTACATCAGACAATGGACAATAGGTTTTACCCTCTCTAACTTTACAGGAATCCTGCATGTTCGGCTGATTGTTTTTGCGGTTGATAAGCCGACTGATACTGTTTTTTTTTGTGAGCTAATATAATAAGCCAGGCAAACAAGGCCTAAGGTTACCCTAGGCTCAATAGCTTAATTAGGACCGCCTCTTGTATTATATAATAGACACATGAGAAACAAACAACACTAGAGGATGGAAAAGTTTAGCGGAGAAAAAAATACTAAAAAAACAGTTGATTGATATATTCATTAAATGAACAATGGCCGAAATCCATGAAAAATAAGCCTTCAAGCTACATTGGACAGGAAGTTTCGGTCAAGTACACTGGACATTCTAACTGTATCAAAATTCGTCATTATCCGGTTCTTGGCTCTGTTGAGGTTATCACACCCGACTGGTGTTCCGACTATAACGTCAAAATTTATCCGTTTTAGTTATCAACGTAGCCTTTTATATTAAAGGAGAGAGAGAGAAAAAAAACTATTCCAGCTAGACCCACCGGAGGCTGGTGCTGACCTAACTTTCCAATCCCCGGGTTGGAAAGACAGGCCCCCAACTACCAGGCATTAAAAATGTCCAAGCCAAAGCAAAGCATACAGGATAAGCTAGCTAGCTAATCCATCGTACGAACGTGGAATATGTTTCGGTGCCAATTGTGCAACAGGATAAGATCACATTGCACATGCACAGTCATCCCCTGCCCCCCCCCCCCCCCCCCCCACACACACACACACACAATTCTCTCTCTCTATGCCTGCCCCACCAAACCTAGAATTATAAAGTACTATAATTATCATATTTTCTCACATAGGAGATGTAAGTGTATGGATTAGGATTAGGGCATCAATCGAAGAGCAAAAAAAAAGGATTAATAACCAGCATAGGATCCCTCAATCACCACCCCTTGTCTGTTCTCACTTTGACTCGAAACTACTCGCCAGGGAGACTATAAAAAAAAATTCGCGCGGACCAGATCATGTTTTTGTGTATGAAAACAATGTGGCAGAGCCGCCAAGAAAGATGTTGATTCACGCACCGATCAGGAGATCACCCAACAAAAAGAAGCAAACGAACTATTTGGCAGTGACTTTGGATTTGTTTATGTGGCAACTCGTTGCTGTTCTCCCCATGTTTGCCGAAACCAGGGGCCGTTTGCCTCGAAATTATAGGAGCCTTTCCACACTCTTGTCTTGTCGATCCACGAACGCCGCATACGCCATAGGAAATGAAGGAAACAGGGCGGCGAAGGATGGATGCATCCGCGCTGCTCTGCTTTTTCCAAAAACAAAGATCACTTCACTATACTACTAGTAGCTGCAAAGTGACTTTCGTCGTTGTGATCAGATCAGACTTTGATCCTCACTCATTGGCCGCTTCATCTCACCAAAGCACGGCCAATTGGCAATCAGCCTGTGGTATAGTGCAATCATGGGATACCTCATCGACCAGATCACACCACAGCAGCAAAATTAATCAAAGGCAGCTGAGCAACCACCATGATCATCATTTGTTAATGATAATTGATACCCCCAGGTTGTTAGGTGAGTCGATGCACTTCTTCTGAGGTATGTCAAAGAGAGCCAGGGAGGAGGAGGATGAACACAACAAACTTGGATCTTATACACCGGGATCATCATATAGTAAGTGGCTACTACTACATCTCTACTACTGGCCAAGAGAGAGAGGCCAAAGCTTAGCTGGGAAGCAAATCTGCGGCTGCTAATCACT
Source organism: Microstegium vimineum (assembly GCA_022036555.1). NCBI lineage: Eukaryota > Viridiplantae > Streptophyta > Magnoliopsida > Poales > Poaceae > Microstegium > Microstegium vimineum. Next base: position 4,712,279 of record CM039120.1, on the reverse strand, counting down.
ACTACCATCAGTGCTGCTACTGCTATTGTGGAGATCAGACAGCGAGAAGGACCTCGGAGATCTGAAGCTCCCAAGGCCACCATTCCTCCTCTGCATCTGCATGCAGACACCGCCGAGCCCGAGCCTAGTGGGTGGCAGCAGCGGCAATAATGCCGGCGGGGCCCTCACGTTCTTGCCGCGGTGGTTGTATTCCACGTCGTCCGAGTCGGAGTCGTCCTCTTCGCCCTCGTCCCCCTCGGCGACGGCGTGGTCGGGGCCCAGGAGCGGAGGCAGGTAGGTGGCCGTGGCCAGCGAGCTGCAGGAGGCTCGCCGGGACCAGTTGGCCAGGATGCGGCGGCGCTTGTTGAAGGGGTTCTCCGGCTTGGCCAGCTCCTTGGCCGCCGCCACCGTCGACGTCGCCTCGGCGAGGCTGGTGAACGACTTGGATTTGCCGGAGTAGAAGCTCGACAGGCCATTCCTGATCAATCAATCAACCAAATTAAAAGGAGGTCTCGAGTTAATACCATGCGCAATTTGAGGCGAATTTGAGGGGAAAATCCATGGACTGCTTAGCAATGTTGCTAGGGCTAAAAAAAATCACCTTTTTAAATTAAAAAAGATCCCATTTCCCAAAAGCAAGCGAAATAGCATGAACGATGCAAGAAAAAAAACGAAAGCTTTGTGAACTAACTCACTTGATGGGCAAGGAGTCCTCGAGCGCGTCCAAGCAACCGAGCGCATCACCATCCTTGAGCTTGCTCTCGACCTCCTCCTCCCCGTCGTCCCCGCCGGCCTCCGACGACGAGTTCTCACCGATCGACGAGCCCGACGGCGACGGCGCCCCGATCGACGAGGTATCGGTCAGCACCTCTTCCTCCGCCTCCTCCTCCTCTATGAAGAAACCGCCGCTCCTCTTCCCGACTGCCTCCTTCTCATGCCCACCACCGCCGCTCCCCTTCCCGGATCCGGGGAACCCGAAGGTCGGCCGCACCTCCGCCACCGCCGTCGACATGTCGTCGCCTGAGCCGCGAGATTCACAGGTCCGGGCGTTGCCAGTGTGTGGCTTGCCGGGAGTAAATTGAGCAAATCTCGGGTGGATTGGATACGTGTGTCTGTCCAACAGGGCACGAACTCGACAACTTGTATGAGAGAATGAGAGAGAGAGCGGAAACAGAGACAAGAAGAAGCGAAACGCAGGAGGCAGGCAGGAAAGGATAGGATAAGAGCAAAGGACCAAGACGCAACTTGATGCGCGGGGTCTTTGTAGGCCGCAAAGCCCCCAGGATCCTCTGCAGCGGAAGCACAAAACACAATCGGTGTGTGCTGTTGCGCAGCTAATTGTTTGCCAATGCACGCCACACCAGCAAGGTTAGTGACGTTTGGCACCATGGCTGTGTTTAGATCCTATCTTTTTCTCCAACTTTCCATCACATTCTTATCACATCGAATTCTTATTTTTCGTCACATTAAAATACCGGCACATATACGACGTACTAAATATAGATAAATAAAAAACTAATTACACAGTTTTATTATATTTTGCGAGATGAATATTTTAAGTCTAATTAATCAATGTTTGGATAATTATTACTAAATAAAAACAAAATTACTACAATATGACGTGACAAGTGCTACATGATTTTTTTCACGCCATTGCAGGATCTACATGATTTTTTTCACGCCATTGCAGGATCTAAACACAGCCCATATCCCAATGAATCACTGTCATATCTCAAAGGTGATTCTACCACCGTATCACATCGCATCTCACACATACATAGCAAATCGGAAATAAGAGCACGTAATTATGATAGCAAGTATCACGATGCCATCCTGATAGATTTTTTCTTCTTCTATCAAGTTTTATATAGTTTGGAAATTATTTTTAGGATACCTTACCATGTTGAAAATACTTGCTCCAAATATAGCTGGAACAATGTATCTCAAGATATCTCTAGTGAGTCGTTTTGTGCCATAGTGAGTACCCTGCATGGAACAAAAAAAACCAACAGGTTGTTTTCTATTTTATTTTAGTACAAGTAGTTTCCAATACTCAGTTATTGGGAACAAGGTTATCAAAATTGTCAAGTCTAAGTTAAATAGGAGGGTTTTAGGTAACATTGAATATATCGTGAAATATAGACTATAACTAGAATCGTAGAACCATATCCTTAATTTAAGATCATAAAGAAATAAAATTGTATGGAAAAAATATTTTATCAACTACAATTGTGAACAATAATTCAAGTTTTTTTTAGAAAAAAAAAATGAATAGAACCAGAATCTTAGTGGTGCTGCAAAATTAAAGTGTTTTCAAACCCTAATGTACACTAATTTTACCTAGAAGCTACAGTAAAAACCAATGCACCTCTAATGCTACTATATAACCCTATCTAGATATATAGGTGCTAAAAACCTTGATGACATCAGAACTTTGTTTCCTACCATGTTACTCGAGAAGAAGAAAGGAGGAAAACACCAAGGGAATGATATAAATAATATCTTAAACAAAACTCTACATGCTAAATAATATGTAATTACACTCTATGAACCTCCTATTTTTGGATTGAGAGTGATATGGCGTGTTGGGTGTATGGCCACAACACACCACGCGCTAGCTGTAGCTGCCACAGCTTCTGAGGCTCCTGTTTGGTTCTCGTATACGTTTTGGCCGTCACTGCTTTTTATCAATAGTTGCTCGTCGTCTAGCGTGGTGAGATTGCGGCAATCTTTCTAACCGCCACCGTCACACCATAGCGTGGCGAATGCCGGTTGGGAACCAATCAAGCCCATAAGTCATATATTGATATGCTTGTTTTAGCCTGAACATGCATACAAGATTGATCCTGAGATTTTATGGCTTTGTGATGAAACGTGAAATTATTCTTACACCAAAGGAAGATTGATCCTGAAATTATTCATACAGGCAAGACTAATAGAGTGTCTTTATTATTTACTCCGTTTGGTTAGAAATAAAAAAAAAACTAAGGAAAATGGCCCAAAAGCTACGAAGCACATGGATCCCACCCAGACATCCGGAGCGCTGTTTTGGGCGACGCAGAGGATCCGAGCCCCGTTGGCCCATACTACTGCTACGGATGAGCCCCTCTCTCTCTTTCTCTTGCCGTCTTTGGCGTGGCTAGCGGACCGCGTCCACCCGCGGTTTCCGCTTGTTGCTGTGGGCTCGGGAAGGCGAGCGGAGCAGACCGACGAGCGGAGGATTTGTATAGGAAGCAGCAGGGCCATCCCTATCCGTTACTGGCTGCTTGATGATAGAGCGGTCTCACCGACTGACCACCGGGCCCCGCACCCGGGGTTTGGAAATTTGGATAGACGAGGGCAGGCGCGCTGACGAGGTGGTGAGGTGTTTTGACACGTTCCTCTCCCCCGCCTCGTGGTGGTGGTGGTGGCCCTGCCTGTGGAGGCTGGCGTGGTGGGCAGGGCAGAGAGGACAGCCGGTGCCCCCGCCGGGAGAGCGAGAGCGACGTGGACGAGGTTGCCGGGACCGGGACAGATGGAGGGGATTCGCAAGCCCCGTCCGTATTGGATTCCGGAGCTGATCGAGGGGATGAGCCGAGCCAACCGGCAGGCGGGTGGGGGATAAGCATCATACCCTTTTTGGGATTTTTGTTTTGTTTTGCGCGATAAGGTTTAGGGATAATCCTTGTACACGCCGATAGTACGACTTTACTGCTGCTACTACTACTACTATGCTTGCTTGCTATCACTCACCAATACTGTCGGGTCGTCCCCACGCTAAAATAGGAGCAGCAGGAGCACACGGCCTTGTCTCAACTCCGAAGCATATCCCTTTCCCTGGTGACTGGTGTGTATTGAATTGAACCAAAAAAAAAATTAACCCAACTACGTGCGTGCGTGTTAAGGCTGGTTTTTAGGCCGATCCAAAATGCACACTCGCATCCTACCTGGCATTTCTTGGAATACACAGGTTTGGTACGCATCTAGTCAAGGACTCTACTAGGCGTTTATGCTTCGATTCGTAGAACAAGTGTTTATAGTATAGTAGTATTAGTAGCTAGAATTAGTGGTTCCCTATAGTTGATCGCTCCACTAACATGTAAGGCACTGTTTGGATCCATGGTCTAAAGTTTAGACTCTACACTTTTAGCACTTCTTTTAAATCTATGGAACCAAACAGAGGTCTAAAATATGGTCTAAAGTGATATGTGTCTAAAGCAGGGTCTAAAATTTTAGCACCAAAAGAGCTGTTAAAGAGGATCTAAAGGTGCACAACATATTTTAGACCATGTATCCAAACATCATAGTTTGTATACTCTAGAGTCTAAACTTTAGACCATGGTCTAATGGATCCAAACACCACCTTACTACTATGTTGGACAAGGAACCACAGGCACGCATCATCGCCCAGCTGTCCAGGGCCATCTTTTTTTTCCCCGACATAGAGCCCATCTTTCCTTTCCGTCGTCGTAAATGTACTATGGCGCAAGAGCATCTACCCACTCTACCGACTCTAGCTTGTGTCACCTATTTAAACACTATGTTTCTTACGGCTTTCAGCTCCTCTAACATATTTATTATTTTTACATTAAGCATTTTTTATCTTTTTTTCTCCTCTCTTCTTATAAAGCCAGTAAGAGTAGATAAAGTAAAAAAAAGTAGTGTCTTTTGTTTTCATTGGCTCTATGAGAAAAGAAGACTCGTCTTTGTAGAAGCCGCGCCAACAGGACCTTATTTTCCACGCACGTAAGTTTTTTTTTCTTTCTCCTACTTCCTTATATCACAGAGCTAGTGAAAATAGGTAAAACAAAAAAAACTGATTTTTCTACTCTCGTTGACTATGTTAAAAAAAAAAAAGAGAAGAGAGAAAAATAACTCACATACACGGTGTATAGACAAGTAGAAACTCTAACTCGGATTTCCATCCAAAACTTATCAATCTCCAGCTTTTAGTTAAGGGACCTGCCTTCTGCTGTTAACTTCTGCCACCTAATAATTTGACGATAATAGGAATTTTGACCCCGTGCTGCCGATGAGTGGTCATCCACGGCATGCGTGATGAGCATGCCCTGTCGGTCTGCTTGCTTCGTTGAAGGAAAGATCGAGCGAGCACGTTGGCCAGGGACGTTTCCGTTCCTAACCTGATGATAATGATCCGATCCAAATCCGGTGAGTGTTTGTTTGGATTTGGATTGGTGCGTGGACGATCGACCACGCGCTTCACTGCAGGGTCGCCGTCGCCGCCTTTTAATTTGACTTGGCCACCACCGCGATTGGTCTGTACTACGTGCCTGCCTGACGGCAAACACTCCTCCCTCAGACCACCTCTGCATTAGTCGTCTTCGTAGCAGGTTCAGGCTTTCTTCACAAGGTTTCGCGCACCTCTTTTTCCTCTTACATACAATACATACACGTGTGACGTGTTATAGTCTGCGTCTTATCACTGTCATGAGCCCTCTTTTTTGGAAGGAGGAAACCTTAGCATTCAGATGCTGTTTGGTTAGCCACAAGAGAGGCAACGCTAACGAAAATAACCGCTCCTGGTAGCTGTTACGATGCAACGATTAGAAGCTTTTGTTTGGTT